>JAQFYC010005718.1:0-13741 GCA_034694165.1 Tomocerus mixtus
TATGAATGGCGTGTAACGCGTGTGTGTATGTGTCTGGAACCGTGTATCTGGATATAGTATGCTGAATGGCGTTACATCACTCCTTTACTTACAATATCCATGCAACCAACGACATTCTATGTATTCTGTTTATTCTCTCTGTGTCAAAATCCTAAACTAAATCTCCATTTCCAATCCCACTTAAATCACATGAATAAAACCGAACCGAAACTAGAGCAGAAATTTAAGTAGCCATCTACATCTATATAAATACAAATTACTATACAAATTCAATATCAGAATAAGTAGAGCAACCTTTGCAGATGCAGAGTTACATTCAAATTCAAACAACAAATGCAAATAATAAAACTAACGTAACGTAAGGATACTAAAATTACTACGGACTGTACCTACATAACCTTTTACTTAATACTACAGCACTTTTGTTATTGGTTAGGTATCCTACGTACATAAGTGGACCGACGAGCAAAAACAAGTGTTTATTTAAACTTACATTACACTCCATGCGACTTCTACAATTTGTAATATGTTAAGTGACTTGACTACCAAAGTAATGTAATGTTAAGTAAGTAAAGTACATACGCAGCAGACAAAATTAAAATCAGCCTTGGATGAGGATGGTTTTCACTCATGTGAATATTTTCATTTAAAAACTAGCTTTGCAAGCTAACAGAACAGACACAATGTCAAAGCAATGTAAAGGAAGAAGACGAGGGGAGCTTGCTGTCCAATCTAATCAGGACATTTTATAACTCGTTTCAATAGTTATTGTTACCACTTTACTACATTACATACATACATACGAACTACGTACATACATTAAATTTTGTGTTTATATAACAGACAGCCTTCGAACTTCGAAGCATCCGTGTTACTCTACTTTGTGTACTGTAATTGTGAAATTGTGAGTGGGCTCTAATTAGTGTAGATTACTCAAAACATCTCATCAAGGCAAATGCTCTCTGTAATGTAATATAATGTAATGTGAGTGCGTTAGTTAGTTAGGTTACACGCTTCACCTATCTGTAGGAACTCAAGCCTTCTTTACATATACGCATAACGCACTTATATATAGTTATGAATGTATATATGTAGTATGTATGTATTTATGAGTATATGTACTTATACGTGTCTAAAACTCAGATATAAATAGCTGAGTAATTTTCACAGACTATTTTACAGGATATTATTGCTCTATTCTATCTATAGTGTATGTATAAAGATAAATATATAGTACCTACAGCTTCATTACAACCTTATAGGTAAAGAATACACTGTAATATGTAGGGTGAATATGCAACACAGCAGAATCACATTAGGAATGAGAGGATGTTGATGACAATGATGTGGACTCGATTTGAGAGCCTAATTGAGCTGATGGTCGTATAAAAGGAGGGAATGCCAAAGTATAGTCAAAGAGTGATATAGCACAACATTAAATAACATAACTGTGAGATTCCAGGTTCCTTCCATTACATAACGTTGATGTTGATACTTTGCTCGATGAAACGTACAACGTAGAGGAGTCTGCATTCTACATAAGTAAGTACATACAACATAAGGAAAAGAGAAAGAAGAACTGTAAAAACAAAGCATGCAGACGGAATAAGTAGAATTGCACATCTCTCGAACTTCGATACAGAATTCTGCTACATACTGTGTCTGTAGTACATAAGTAAAGTAATGTCCTCTTCCTTTATACAAATACTATATAAGGAATAAGTAAAAAGAGGAAAGATACAATAAAGTAAAGGCATTAGAGGAACATTCATGATTCAAGTGCAAAAGTCGTAGCCGTATCGTCCCTTCCTTCACTTTCCTATCCTGAATCCAATGCTTATGTATACTTCTACTACAGATACAGATACTACAGTGCAGAGTATTAGATACAAAAAGAGAAGAACAGAAAACGAAACGAGTGTTAAAGTAATTCCGCTTTTATTGTTCAATGTGGGTTTTATGCAATGGAAGCAATATATGAGTTTTAGTGGAAGGAACTTGTATCTCTACAGTAGTACGTAAGTATTAGTATTTGTATCTTGTGCAATCTAGCAATAAGCTGCCTACTACCTACATAATAAGTATCACTCTACATATGCTATACAGATACAGTACACTTAAACTTACTTAATACAGAGTACAAGTGCATACTGTAACTGTACTGTTGAAAATACTACGGCAAAAGGAAAGTGCTGCACAGTTCAGACCAGACCAGGAATAGTTGGAATGTTACTATAACTCCATGTAAGTACATAAGTACATAAAATAACATAAACTTGAGATTCAGATAGATACCTACGTACGTAGTGTAGTTCTGTATAGATGCATATAGTAAGTAGTTGGATATGTAGAGCTATGTATTAACTATGGTTATATTATGTAATGGGATGTGATGGTGAGAAAAGGAGTAGAAAAAGTTATTACAGCAAAAGAGGACCAAGTAGTGCATATTTGGCATATTGTGTCCTAGGCGTGAAAATCAATTCAGTAGTTGGACCTTTGAAATATCCGGCATATATGTAATGGAACATTATTTGAACCTAAAATCATCTTTAAAAAATATTCATTTACCATAAAAATAATTATTGTAGCGCAAAGATGGAATAAATATGAATATACCGATTTTTAAATTCAAGAACTTGTCGCGTGGCCAATCCACTCTGATCCGGCCTGCACTCACATAATCGAAATTATCTGGGTTACACATTAGCACTTTGGTCACCCCTTCTTTCACCAATCGTTCAATGATTATATGGAACTATTCGATTTTTTGTTTCGGGCTAATTTACTAATATTTTATTAATTTTAATTTTGATAAGTGAATTATAGACATTTCTTCTTGACAAGTTTAATTGCCTGTGACATATACTATTACATAGTAGGATTGGATGTGAATGTGTGCAGTATGCGGTGGGTCTCCTATCCGTCAGTTTCTAATACTAATACTTCTAATACTAAAACAACTCAAGAAAGACGAGACAGGGCTTAAAAAGAGTAGCAGCTACTCTGAAACTACGAATAGATCTCTTCTGTTACTGTTTGCTAAGTAAGTAAGTAAGTAAGCAGTATTGTTTAAGTATACAGTAATATAGAAATATATAGAATGCATTAGGAATATACTTATAAGGTATGGAATAGATAGATAGCTAGTTGAATTGAGTTGAAGACTTGAGTGTGAGATGTTCAGAGCGAGTCTCTTCTCTCCATCCCATTCTATCCGATTCCTGGCCATGAATAATGCATTAAAAACATGAGGAGAGTTACATTAACGCCGAGCCAAGCCAGCCACCCCAACTGTTGTGTCATATACTTCTCTCACTTTTCCTTCAACTTTAAGTTTTCCTTTGCTTTTGCTTTACTTACTCTTTCCATAATATCATGAGAAGCAATATGCAATAGGCAATATTAGTAGTAGAGCTTGCCACATACGCTTATTATGTATATTGTAAGTCTTTCCATAAAGCTTCCATCCAAAAACCAACGCCAAGTATCTGTACAACTCTCCCCGAAGGAGGAAGCCCTATATTATTAATTGAGCGTTAAAGCCGATTATTCTCTCTTTCTTGTAAATTTCACATCACCCTTCTTTTCACATTCACAGAGATCTTTTCGACATGACACGACAACGACAACGACACTAAACTTTCCTTACTATACAGATACTTATGTACTTCCTCACTTAAGCTACTCGCAATACAATGTTATACATAAAGATATTCATATTCATGCTTTACTTACAATTAGTTAGAGTTGTGTTTTGTATTATGTTGTGGAACATCACACTACAGCTACACAATATCTAGATTTATGCGCTAGTATAATATTTATGTCCTTTCCTCTCTTACCAAGCTACTAAATTGAAATTATGAAGACACTATGTAGTTTAGTGCTAGTATGTACATAACTACTATTACGTTATTAAAATACTGTTTAGTTTAACATATTTACTTAGGGAGCTATTATGGATGGATGAATGGATGGCTAACTTTTATTTATATCTCTACCATAGCCATAAAGCATACAATATATAAAGTTTATAAGTAGTTGAGGTTATGAAGCTAAGGGTTTAATAAATAAAAGGTAGATACAGGTACACATACTCATACACACACGTAAAGTATTTGCATATAGAGCAGTGTACTGTAGTTTATTGTAAGAGAGTTTAAGTTAGTACTTAGGAAAAGACTTGTCTCTTTACATTATGCAGAATAGAGTGAAGTTAGTCTTTCTAAGGTTTCATGTTCATCACATTATCCTTTCTTCACTTTATATTTCTACTCTTGTAGTATTAACTCATCTTTACATGTACATGTGCATACATGTAAGAAAGACAGAAGGGAAACCAAAGGAAACCACACGCTATTTAAGTATGCGTATAGCTGTGTGTCTAATATATGTACTTATATGTTACCTTACATTAGCGAGAAGAGAAAACCTTAGCATACCATACCACAAGAAACATGTAAGTATATTGTATGAGATGGGAAAGTGGTATATTATGTGGTATGCTTTAAGCTTAAGCTAAAGTCAAACTGAAATGTTCTGGTCTGGTCTGATGTGGTGGTGTTAACGTTAACTTTAGGTGTAAACTTAAGACGAGACCAATATCCTGCTTGAATTACTTACACTTACTCCTTTAGCTCTAGTTTACTACTCACACTTCAGACTTCAGACCTCTATTCATTCGTCAACAACCAAATAATAAAACCATTGGCTTTTTATGGCTGACTTGAGTTGAGCGGAGCGAGTTGTCTTCATTCTTCACTGTTTTATGCTCTATTACTATAATAACTCATTTATTTTCACTGTGTTTTAACGCTTTAACGTTTTAACATAACACTATTCTCCATTAGGGCACTTATTTAAACTTCACTCCTACAATCCCCATAAAATGCAATACACACGTGTGGTGTGATCTGTGAGAATGAGTCATCTCTTTAATTGTAAGATAATTTACCCAAAGTCTTTACACAAAACTTTCAATTAGGAAACAAATTGTAATTCCCTTGTACTAAAGATTTTATGATCTGCATAGAATTTTGTAGGGCAGAGCTGAGTTAAAGTTTATAATAGCATAAATAAAGAGATTTGAAACATTTTTCTAAAAATAAAGGCTTTATAATAAAAACAGCCCAAAAATAGAATTATATTATTATACAAATACATATCTACAATTTATTAATTGATGAAAAATACAAAGTTCACAATTTTTATCAAATGCTTTTTAATTGCGATTAAACATATTTTTAAATAATTTCCCACAATTTATTGCAAAAATAATTGTAAATATAAGTAGGTAAGGTATACAAATAAGAATGTGCCCTATATATGTATACAAGCTAATGCACGTAATTAGTAAAGAAGATTCGTACCCTATTAAGTATATTGTGTAGAAGATGTATGAGAATACATTGGGATTTTATAAGGCTCGTTTGAGATCATTAGCGAGTTTGGATGAAAGTGAAAAGAAAAGTATGGTAGTAGGTCCTAATTATACTTAAAGTAAGTTAATAATGTGTAGGTGTACTGTATTATTGCATTGTATAGAAATTAATAAGGAAATAGTACATAGAATTCAATTCGTACTTACAATAGAGTAGCAGTAACAGTAGTGGCAGTGGCAGTGGCACTAGCGGTATTACCTACTTATGTACGTTAGTTAAGTATTAAAGTTCGTAAATAGTTTCTTCTTATGTGTGTTGGTAATTGACAAAGATATATAGGGAAGGTCCGTTCGTTCGTGATTGTTTCTATTGTACTTTAGCTACATACAGTGTATAGATACTTATATTCTATTTGCAAAACTAAGTTAAATTAAGTTAAGGGACTTGTTATGTGTTTTATTTTATTCTACTATGGGTACATGTGCCCCTATATCATTCGTATCACATATAAATAGTTTTCCATGGCTATGATACATCTGCAACTAACTTTCCCCTTCGTTTGGACTTATTTTACTTTACTTATCACTTTACTTATCGCAGAGCTAAAGTAGAAAATATATGGAAGAGACACCCGGTACCATACCATATAGCTTAACTTTATGTGAGTAAATAGTAAGACTTGAATTAACTACATATCTACTTATCTACATGCAGTATGTGTATAGGAAATTCTGAAATTGGAACTAAGTCAGATATTAACACTATATATTTAGTAATTTATAGGAATAATAAGGGTTTAGGTCTTGTATAAGGAGTACTACTGCCTCAGATTCAGATTTTGTTTCCCGAGTTTGTCATTTAATAGGGAGGAAAGGAAACAAAGTGCAGGGAATGTCGTGAGAGTTGAAATAAGTAGGAGATGACGACAAGAAGTTTATATTTAGTTGGGCTGAGAGTCAATTTAGTGTTCTGTTGGAGTTTCACTCATTTCTACTAGTTAAACTTACTTCAGAACACTAAAGTACAGAAGTACACTGTTTCTTTCTGTATTTCTCTTGTTCATATCTTGCTTTCACAAGCACAAGGATAATAAAGGAACTCCGTCTGTAGTTGCACTTGGAGTGAACTCAACTGATTGTTTGAGCCACGAAGCTAATCTACTTCTGTAGCCATGCAGATACATTCAGTTCAGTAAAGTACAAGCAGAGACTTTCACAATATGTATGTAATATTCAGAATGTATGTATGTATCTGTGCAGTACACTGTATTTATATTTAGTTCCCCGGCATTTCTAGTATTACATAACTTCCATTATGTTACAGTTCATATTTAGTTGAAAATCCCTAAAGCTAAATTCACAACTAATCCTAAAGGAAGTGAAAATGGGGATTTGATAGAAATACAAAGGAAAATACAAATATCTACACTATACGATCCTTAAAATACATAAAAAAGCAATTGAATGCAACACACTTCCAGGGAATATGAATATGCATGTCAGAGATTGAAAGACTTATTGGGCATTATTGCTTATAATATATGATATAATAATTTATTTACCGTATCCAACACAAATGGCATGGTTTGCAATGTTTCTTCATTTGCAGTACCTAAATATAAAGCACTTTCCAATGTTATCCCAGTTATCCCTAATAATAGCCCTTCTAATACAAAAATGTAGTAATTAAGGTGCAACAGAAGGCTTATCAATTATTTTTATCGATATAAATATTAGCAATGCAATTAAATCTTTTAAAAGTTTGACAAGTGTTAGTAAAATGTTTTATCAACTCCAAATAATCAATATGAAAAATAATTAGGCATTTTTGATGTCAGTGACAATTAAATCAATTTCTTCAACAATATTAGCAGTTAATATTAATGTAGGTCAACTTGATGGAATTGCTTTTTTGTTTAAATAAATTGTTTGGTAAGATCGTGGCTACCTAGGACATAAATGCATGTTAAGTTAAGCCACTTGTAAATATACATTAGTTATTGTATGCTATAGTTCACAACTCAAAATTGTGTAGTATTCTCTTAAGATACAAATCGACTTATGTATCTACTACACTACATATTTCTAAACATAGATTTCCAGTAGGAAGAATGTCCATATACAATACATAGGGATTATAATATAAGGAAATCCATAAACTCTTTTTCAGTTGAGTACCTAACCTATACATAACATCCTAACTGGTTGTAACTTCTCTTCACACTAGGAAAATCCCATCAAATCCAATGCAATGCAGTGTAGCATCGCAACTTGACTTTAGTTCAGCTGAGTTCACTTTCAGTTGTAATGTAAAACAGTTTTAGTGCTTCATCACATGTATACTGTAGCACATGGCGAGAGCAAAAGTTTTTTAATCGAATCAAATCAGGTCATATTTCGCAGTAAGAAATACAATCAGCTTTCTCCATCTCCTACTCTCTGGTTTCCTATATGGTTCTGTCTTCTGGTCTTGTATTTATATAATGCATATACATTCTCACACTGAACTATTAAGAACAAGCAGCCAAATACTGATACATATAGAAATACAAAATCTCTCTCCCTGTACCTAAACTAAATAACTGTTCATTTTGAAGTGAGTGAGCCAACATTGGAATGATGCTACAAAATTGAGCAGATTGCAAAAATTCATCTTCCCAAATAGTCACTCAAAACACACCCAGAGCTTAAGAGCTTACTCATATGTATGTATTCTTGAAATTCACAAGTGTAAACGGAGAACCATAAACCAAGAAGAGGCTGTTCTGTTCTGAACTTAATTCAAATCAAAATTGAAATGCGATGAAGCAAAAATTAGTTTCTTCTTGTTCTTATTCTTACTTAAGTATATTACACAGGAATTAGAGAATGAGTAGGTATATTTATATAAAGTAAACTAATTAAACTTGCCTTGCCTTTGCCTGCGTCAAGAAATTCTAAATTTAGAAACAATGAACAGTTAGTTTATTTGACTAAGCCCATTAGGCCATTCAGAAGTTAATTAATTATTATTCTTGTGCAACACACTTTTGTTTAAGTACATTTTTTGTATTATAAGTAAAACTTTGACCTGCAAACTGTAAAGGAAAGGATAAACGAACAATTTAGATTGGATTAGTTAAATAACTACTCTACATAACGTACCTACTCTACCTTTAGAATTTTCTTTGCCTTTTTGTCATCTGTTTGTTAACTTGGCACAAAAACTAAAGTTATGGAAAACAAAGTGAGCATTCTAAATTCTAATACTATAAAAGGAGAACGGATAAAGGATTTTGTATTGCATGTGCATAATACAGTATGTAAGTAAAAGAAGGTATAAGAGAGGAACAAGTCGGTGTGTGTGTGTGTCAGAAGAACAAGAACAAGAATATTGAATTGGATTTAACAAGAGAACAGAACAGTGAAAGATTTGTTGAGAACTTTCTTTCATTTATGCAATGCAGGCAGGCGGATAGGAGAAAGCAGGAGAAAGCGAGAATTCTTCAACTTTCACAGTTCACTCTTCAACTCAACTCAACTAAACTCATCTCATCAAAGTCTTTGGGATCGAGCTATTGTCCATAGTTTGTCTTCTTCTTTTCATTTCTCATCCTTGCAAAAAGAAAGTCTGCGAAATCTTCATAAGTATTTTCTAATATCTGTATCAGCTCATGTCCCAACGTTATAAGACTTAAACTTTTTATTTCTATCAAAATCATCCTTGTTTTCCACACTGCATAAGACAAATAAACATGCTGTGCAAACTATTACTTTTCTTTACTAAACAATTCTTTTTTGTTTAACAATTTAATGTTATGGGGCTATCACTACATAAGTAAGTGAACTTCTGCATAAATAAGAATGAGATTGCTAAATAACTCAAAAAATTGAACATTGCAAAAAATATTGTCTAATTTTTAATCATCCTTTAAATTATAACTGCCTTCGTTTTACATAATTAATAAATAAGAAATATGTTAAAGATTTAAATAGCATAGAAGGGCAACAAAATATACAACAAAAACTCCTCTGGACATTTTAAAAACGAAGTTATAGCAAACCCATTAAAAAATATTTGGTTACCAGCTAACATTTTGCGATAAAAATTATTCTAAAAGTATAAACACTTCTTAATCTTAATTAAAAACATTCGACTTCATTTGTAACTAAAGCACATCCACATAATATTACCTAATGTTGGTATCAATCAGTCTAATTTGCTTCTAACTAGCATCATTCAGTAGTAGGATTCCTCTGTACTGCGGACAAAGCAAGATAACATCGTTTTATTCGCAACACACGTAAATCTTAATAAAAAATATAATTCTGCCTTTTCCCAACAAGTTTAGCTTAGTGAGATCGGATGCTGAGCTCGCTTTACCTTTCCTAATCATTTGTTTGTGTATGATATTCTCTGTAGTGTCAGATAAAGCTATCTTTTCTTACAAAAGTAAATCACAGCTCACAATCAGTACAAATAAAATAAACTGGCATGGTCTGGTCTGGATTGGATTTCTGCAGGTTATCTTTCTATAAGATATCTTTGTATCTGCTCTATATAAAAATAAATACATAACTACTATATACAGTATATGTACAAGCAATAATTTTATACTAAAATATATAGTATTAGTATTTATAAGTACAGTACAGTAAGGATATAAATGAATGTATAAGTAAGAATCTTTATGTATATGAGGAAGTGAGTGCTATAACTAATGCTGAGTGATCTTGCCTTGCCTAGCCCTGTCGTCGTCTTCTGCCCTCCTCGGGTTTGTCTTCATCTTCTCGTCTTGCAGTCTTTTAGTTGACTTTGAAGACACTTTCTGTAGCCTGGCTGCCTGAGCATGATGAGATGCTTGGCCAAGCAGAAATGCCTGACTCGCCTGTTGTTTTTCTCTTGTTTCCCTCTGTGCTCTCTTTATTCTGCTTATGCCATGCCATTATGATTCTGCAGCTTTTCCTCATCCAACACTTTCTGTCTTATATTTTTCGTGCATACAAATAGTTACATAGTTACTGTATATTGTATATCAACAAATCATGCATATTCTTTAATACTCTATTTAAGCATATTTACAAACTATGTAATGTACTAAATAAAGAAGAGATGCAGAAGAGAAGCGAAGCGAAAGCAAGTAAACTGAAATTTTTCTACATAATGCAAATGCACTTGACTAGTAGAATTAAGTATACACACTGAAAAGGTAGTACGATACAATAAAGTACATAAACACGACAAGAAGTTGCATTTGGATAAAAAATTCCCTCAGAAAAATGTAAGCAAAGTAAAATAGTGTACAATATTTCAGAGATTTAACATTTAGTTTATAAGGAGGATTTTCTGCCAGAGTACTCACATTCAATTTCAATGAAAAGCAGAATGTGCAGAAACAAATGGATAGTCTTTTATGAATATGAACATGTAAAGAACCTAAAGTAAGCTTAAAGGATGAGTCCGTGTCATGGCATGACAGGAATGGCATCGCTAGGACTTGGATTCAAACTATATCTCCGCTAAAATGTACTATATACTGGAATTCTATATAAATGTGATATTATTATAAATGTATGTATTATAAGCAAACTAACGTAAGTAAAGCAAAGAAAAGCTAACGACTCTTGTTGACTTTCTTGTACTTTGTACTCTGCATGGCACATCACATCCACATCTCTGTAGTATTTAGTATTGGCTCAGCAAGTTAGAGTTAGAGTCCGTATCTTTATGAATGTATGTACAAATAGTTTACTGCGTGCTGTTTTTCTCTTTGGAAAGATTCATTGGGTTGTAACCAGGACAAAGCAGAACGAAAGAGAAACAGAGTAATTCGATTCACTCAAAGTAAAGCAAAGAGAAGGAAATCTTCCAAGTCAACGAAGAAGAGTTGTTGATGACAATGAAGAAAATATAACATAAACAATTACTCCTTTCTTTATGTTCCTAAATACTCCCACTTCTGTTTCCTATACTTATTTGTAGGTATTTTAATACTATTTAAATACATCCGTAAGCCAAGCTCGGCAAAATTACAAACAATTCTTCTGATAGACAATCATATTGTTTTTACAAAGTGAACTGTCTGTACATATACTAATAGTTTCTGTATGTACATACTTATGTAAGGAATTTGTAAAGGTTTGCCAAGGAAAAGGAAAATAGGAGCCACTGGAGCTTACGCCTTAGTAAATCGTGAATCGTAAGCAAAGGCAAAGGCAAACTGCTAATAATATAATGGCAGAAACATAAAACATGCTAAGATAACAAAGTAAAGAGAAAACAACTGAACTGTACTGAAATCCAGTAAAGAAATCCAGCACACAGACTAGAAATATGATCTAAAGTTTCCAGCCCAAGTGGAAAGAATGGAATCCATTCGTCTGCAAATTCCTTCCTCCGCCTCGTCATTATATCGCTATTCTCTTCTCACAATCAGGAGATGCTTCTTCTTCTTCTTCTTATATTCAGCATCCAAGCTAAATTTCAGTTCAGCTCGCATAAGGCTAAACCTTGGAATAATCTATTTCGAATATTATATTACAATCTAAGTTGTTATTAAGTACAAACTGACAAAGTATACATATACATGTAGTAGTACATACAAAAAATATTACAAGCAAGGTAGCAGTTATGTTATGTAAACAGATTCTATGTAAGCAGAGCAAAAATATGCAGCATGTGTTTGCAAAAATGAAAAGTGCGTCTTACATTACATTTTAAATGTTATACTGTCCTTTAGCTTATATGTACATAGAGAATATTATGAAGATGTTGTTATCCATTAGTGGGACTACTGGTATATGTATGTATCTAGGTGTATCTCTCTCCAGTACAAATAGTCAATAAGTAAGACATGACACAACAGCAGGCTGTTTTTATATATTTATCAGCAAGTGTGCATTCCTTTCTAATGTAATGTAATGTAATTTGGTTTTGGTTGGATGCAGGGAGATAGCAGTTATGTGACGCTACGACAGTGACACGACAATATCTATAAAGAATAATGGTGATGGTATGGCATGGCATGGCAGAGTAGAAAAGTAGGTTACTTGAAGCAAAGAAGAAGAGAAGAGCAAGGCAGAGGGAATGTGATGGGATGAGACATTAGAAAACAGAGATATGACATACCATAACACAAACTATGTACTACGTATATATTTATATACTTTATATAACTAAGTAGTACACTTATATAGAGTATACTTAGCATATAGCAGAGTAAGTGATTTTGATTCTGGATGTGAATCAGTGCATTTGCCTCACTTTACTGTCTTCTTGTCACATCCTCCCTATTCACGGCATTTTGTTGATTTTGTCTTGTCGCAGTCGCACCCATCACTCGTCATCCCCAGTAATTGCAATCTTACGCAGCTCATCATCACAATACAAATACAAACCCAACACCCAACGCCATCAAATCTCATCCAATCCTCTCACTCAGAGCTAAAACTCAACAGAATATCTCTGCTTCTCTTTAACTAAAACCTCATGTACATAATATACAGTATAGTTCTATCAATTTTAAATGCAATAAAAGATAAATGTATCAGTTTACCAATTTATTAATATGGATTTAAATATTTTGGCAATATTTAAGTGTGTGTAATGTTAAGTTATGTATGTAAAGTATTTCGAGAGTTTTGTTTAGCAATTTTAGTTATGTAACTCTACTGGTATACAATATTTAAGTTGTTATACAATATAATATAGGATAAATAGATACAGATACAGAAAATAATTGTAGGAAAATGCTTAACAAAGTCTTTGATACAAATTCGACTAAACTAGAGTAAGCATGTCAGAGATTACAGTAGAAGAGTGTACAAAATATCAAAATACAAATACATTTAAGATCTTCATAAGAACAGACGAGGGATTCTCATTTCTCACAAAATCACTACATCTCCAGTTACAGTTCCAGTTCCCGTCCACCCATCTTTCGCTAGATCTTAATAGGAATCTTCCTCTTGGTTTCCCTTAGCTGACCTGACCCTCCTTTCAGTGCAATTCTGTTGAATACATGCAATGAACTATCAAGTAAATGCCTCCTAGGAGTCACTTTACCTTAACTACTTACTATTATGGATGCTGCTACAACTATTCTACTTTTATACATATATTTTAATACCAAGAGTACATATACTAGTAGTATCTGCAGATATAGTATAAAGTTTAAAGAGGAGAAGGAAAGGGAAGTCTATTGTTAGCTTATTGCTTGTTTCTCTAAAACTTGATTTGGCTCGCTCCTCCTTAAATCTGTGAGTCTGGAGTTAAATGCACTACAATAGAGAGATTACTAGTACTTATAGACAGATACTTACTTATGATAGGGCAACTGCTCTATATATCTATAATGTGCATAGAATGCTTCTGTTTTT
>JAQFYC010005719.1:0-13739 GCA_034694165.1 Tomocerus mixtus
CTCACGCACTCCTACGAATTCTATTGGTAGCACTTCTAGCATTAGGATACACTCAAATTTCTCTATGCACAAAGGCCTTCTTCGGCCTTATGTACTACTGTCTACTGTTACCATGGTTATTATGTGCGCGAGCCATTATGGATACCAAATGATTATAATATTGTCATTGACTTAATTTTTAGGATGTCCTGTTTTAATTGGCGAGAACTGGGGTAAGATTTTAAACATTTCTGTTCATTTGTTAACTGCATTCTACTTCTCATTGCAATGTTTAAAATGATCTAAATGTTTAAAATGTTCTAGTTGGCAACAAACGGGTTCATCAGTTTCCCAATTTTTTACATACAACATAACAAATATTCACTAAATAAAGATGAATAAAGTCAAACATGTTTACGTGCCTATAGTAAAGCACATATTATCTTATTCATTATTACTTGTAGTTATATGATTTTCAGCAGACTACAATAAAATAAAATCATAAACAAATAAACTTTAATGGCGGTTTATTTTATTATATTCTATTAACATTAAAATTAACGTAAAGCGCAAAGTAGAAGAATTGAAATATAATATCTCCTAACATATCTAGGTCAGTTTATACAATGGAGTACTACTATCAAATCACTGAAGTAGAAAGCTAGTTTCAGTTGAAATAAACACTATCATTGTACATGACGAATGCTGTACTAAAACCAATCCCACCATAAACTGCTTATAAATGTATTCCATCGTATACTTTTATATTGGCAGAAGTATTTCAGTTTTAATAATTTTACTGGCATTGTTAAGATTTGGCATCTCCAGAGTTTCTGATGGTGTGGTCAAGGACCGTGTTCTGAAAAAACGGATTATAAATTATGCTGCTGAATATAAAAAATCTTTAGACTATGCTTTTTCTCCAGTGGATTTGTACTTTCTTGCTACTATGGAGGAAAAAATATTTAATATTGTGAAAGAGTACGTAGCAAAATTAGACCATGAAGCAGAACTATTTTTCAAAAGGTAATTTAATTTAATTTGATATATGCGATAAGAATTTAAATTTTTAACGAAGCAATTTCGGAAAATGGCGGAATTGAAATACTAAATGAAATAACAACAAAATTACTAAAGGAATAAAACTATTAAAGGTGGACTAAATTAATTAATAGTACATATTTAATATAATTTTAAAAAAAAAATTAAGATATAAATAAATTCTATGCATGTATAAACATATTGATCATTTATTCAGAAATTCTCCAGGTAAAATATACAATATGTCTGTTTCGCCACTTAAAAACTGTTAATATGTAGGTACATTGCAGATTATGAAGACAGTTCCCTATTGGCTCTCAAAGATTCAAATGAAGTGGATAAGAAAAAATATCACAAGATTATTTGGAATCCAATTTGGTCGTATAGAATGATATGGCGTTTTGTTAAAGACTTTCCCAAAATCAAAGATGCTCTGTATTATAATGCTGACTCAGGTAGGCACTAAACTATAATCTTCATTTTTCACTATTAATGTTTTTGTAATAAAAACATGCGCCATTATTGTTTGCAAAATAATTTCCATACCAAACACATTGAAAGCGGGATATAACTGAATTAGTGGGACAGAAATAATCTGTCCCTTATGGTGGGTTTCCCTTATAACCTAAAACCATATACGGGAATACCTTATATAATGTTAATTGTTAATTATGTTTGATGTACATAATCTGACTGACTGTCAACTGTAGGATTACATTACACAAATAGATCAAATCAAAATTATTATTTCGTGATAACAATAACGACTACCTACTGGAAAAATCCCAAATAAATATTGAAAAATAATTTGAAATAAAAATGTCAACTCGAACTCCTGTTATCGAACTTCGAGCAGAATATCCTTTTATTGCATGATTTTTAATGCATGCGCATTTTAAATATTTATCTATTTTTCTCTAATATTTTCCAAGGAATACTGGCTAAACTTAAGGATGAGATACATAAAAAGGACGTATGGCCCGGGGAGAAAGATTTAAATGACTCCATGCATAGTATACTAATTTTACACGATGCCTACAACTTAAATGCTTTTGAGGTAATATTTAAGGTGTTATCTACTGTTATAATGATATACGTTCCTCAGGTGAGGTATCCAAAACCCTTTAAATGAATTATGATTACTTATACAATAATTAATTTCTAATAAACTTTTCTTAAAGGTGGCCGAAGGAAACATATCCGGTGTTCTTACAAACGCAACTCTTTCTGCTGTTCACTGTTTTGAAATTGCAAAATTTGCTTTCTACCATAACAAAATGTATACGTATGCAATTGAGTGGTTGGAGGTTGCGGATTCGAAACGGTCTGTCCTTAATGGGCACCCTTTGTTAGATCTTGTAGAAGAATCGGACATCTCGACATTATTGGAGGAGATTATTAGTGAAGTAAACATTTGACATTGAATAACTTTTAGTTCACGTATTTATTTAGTACTCCTGCTTAATATATAAGGCACTAGACACAAAAATATTTTAAGGTTTGGTAACTTACTAAAATGTTTCACGCTTTTTCTTATTTACTTTTTACACTCACACATATAAAACTGCATATATACATCCATTCATGAATGGAGGGTTTATTTACCAACTGTGATTCTCATAATGTATAGGAAAAAGGTGCAAAAAATATTAATAAGCTAAAGAATGATAATTAATTCATAATTTAATATTTTATAGCACGATGCAATATGGGTTAAAGAACTTCCGAATTTTGACACTTTATATCAATACTATGATAAAATCGACTCAGAATTCAGTTTAACTACGCAACTGGCCGTTCTACAGAGTGAATTCACGAAAAGAGGAGATTCGAAATACGATATTTCCTATAATGACTTCACAGCTTTTTCAACATTGTGCAAAGGAGGAAATTTACAAGTAGGTACTTTGACTTGTTACCTCCTTTTATTATTAGCATTTCTTAGTCAAATCAGTAAGTGATAATTAATGTATTGATATTGATGTAATTTAGACCGCAAAAGAAAAATCCGAACTGTTTTGTTGGTACGAGTCTAAAGTTCATCCAGCATGGTACATAGACCCACAAAAAATGGAGCTTCACAGCAAGGAACCCTATATCTTCCAAGTTTACGATTTTATTGGAAACAATTTAGCGAGGAACGTAAAACAAATGGCAATTCCAGTTGTTGAAAGATCAAGAATTGCTACCGACCCTGATGCTGAAATCCCAGAGAGTCCATACGCGAAAACTAGAACGTCGATTTCCGCTTGGCTTACTGAACATGATAACGATAAACTGCTGGGACTTAGTAAAAGGATCGGGTATCTTACAGGACTAGTTTCACATTATGGTGAATATATTTCCACTGATATGCTCCAAATCGCAGCATATGCCACTGGAGGATATTTTAGCCTTCATACAGATGCAGTAAGATGTTTTTTCTCTCTCAATTTTTTTCTACCTCGTCGCAACACCTACTCACTTTGGATTTTCCTTATTTTCAGCTACAGGAGACGAACAGTGTCAAACTTCTCATCAAAGAAAATGTTGGAGACCGCCTTGCTACATTTATGCTATATGTTAGTAGTTAATTCTTTAAAATAACCTTTTAAATCAAACGTTTTGATAATGTAGAACAAGGAATGGGAAGATTTACTGATGCAAGTAATTGCTTTAAGGGATTACAATTAATGAAATATTTTGTTTTATCTACGCAACTGGTACCAATGAAGAATTACTATTTAATTTGCTTAATTGCTAATTTTTTGCGAACAGCTTAATGATGTGGAACATGGTGGCAAAACAGCTTTTACATCAGCTGGCGTTGGTGTTCCACCTGTAAAAGGATCAGCTGTATTTTGGTACGATATCAAAAGAAATGGCTTACCAGATTACAGATCATGGCATGCAGGTCAGTTTTAAAGGCATAGAATAGCACGTCACATATCTGTAGGTAGATTGGATTACATATCAAATTATTAATAATCTTTCGGTTCCAGGGTGTCCTGTTTTATTGGGAGAGAAATGGGGTAAGATTATTAAACTATTAACCGTAGCAGTAAGCATAATTTTTGTTAAGTCCATTCTCACTGCACCAATCGGATTTACATAATTATTATTTTACGAATATTTACACTGTCCTAGTGGCCAACAAGTGGCTTCACCAGTTTCCGAATTTTGCAAATTACAAATGTTCACTGAATAAGGAAGAATAAAGTTCGACTAAAAATAAGTTTAAAATAATCTGTCACCGTTCGATCATTTTAAATAACATAATATTTTACAGGCATATTCCCCAATGTAATTGTCATTTTATTATCTATTTCTGCGATATGCACTTTCCGAGCCGCTTAATTTGTTAAAATATTCTTGCTCTTCCTTTTTTATTGTATGTTAACTATGGCGAGTTTGAACGATTTGTGCCTTCAAAGATCCGTTTACGTTTACAGAGTAATATTGACAGATTTTATTTTGAAATTTTGGAATAGACCATTATCAATTATTGTGGCAGTCATACAATAGGTAACGGTATTGACGTGTATGTTAAAAATTAAAACTAAATAAAGTGCAAATATATTTCTTTTGCTAAATCAGCTTAAAAATTGATAGAAAGCTAACTAAATTATTTTTAAATGTTTCGTAGTAATATGCGATCACTAAAGATACTAATAGGGACTATTTAGTAGTATTCTTGCATGTTAATTTACATTTTGCTTCACGGGTTAAATGCATATTGCATACAAATTTAACAATGGCATAATAATACTGTTAGCTAAAATGGTATTTTCCCACGTAGTCTATTTTGGGGTAATAAAATTAATTTATACTTTTCCCTCACATTTATTTGTCATCTTCATTATTAATCCATATTATTTTATGCGCGAGCCAGACCATTAAATAGTAGTTATTAATTTTTGTGTTACTTTTATGAGTAGAAGATATAAATATTGGATGAGTAATTTCTATAGAGTAATAAATAGAATGAATAGAATTGTTTACACAACCTCAAAGCTTAGAGCACAGGCATATAATAATATGTGTAAAATATAAATAATGTGATACCATAATCTAATACATACATACTAATTCCCAGATAAGAGCAGAATTACGTAAATCAGGTATTAATAAGGAAAAATCGTTAAAAATTGCGTCATCCGATCTAAGCCTTTAAGGAACATAAACCTCAATATACCATGAGTTCATACCTAACGAATCAGAATCAGTTATAAATAAAATACTGTATAAAAATTATTTTTATAGTGCATCCGTGACAAAAGTACGTTATCTGTATCACAATTCAAGCACCCGTAACCCTTTTCCGTTCGATGATGATAATAATACAGTACTATTATGAGCCAAGGCACATTATTATGACGCAAATAATTATTTACAAATTGATAGCAAATTGACATGCTTTATTGAACCGTTACAAAATTATATAAATATTGGCCCAACACTGATATTTTTTCACTAGCTACAAATCTTGCAATAATGGACAACCGACTAAAAGAGCACATCCGAAAAAATCTAATTAACTTAATTGATTGTACTGGAAATTTTGAAGTTTTGATAATATTGCTGCACTCCGATGGGCTCATTTCAGAAAATGAAGTTGAACTTATTGTAAGAAAATTCAATAATTACCTTTTAACTCTATGCAGTTTTTATAACATGTGTTATATAGGTACTACCTAAGTTATGTATTAGTTGCCATTCTTACATTTTTGTTTATGTTACAGAAAAGTAATCGTGATAGTGCCACAAAACTATACGATATGTATAATAAGTTAATGAAACGGAACTGCTATTATGAGCTGATAGCGTGTCTTGATGGGAGCCAAAACCACGATGCAGTGAACATTTTAAAGGCATCTCCAGATTACAATCCTAATGAGCATCAAAAGGAAGAAGGTGGTGCGGAGAAAATTCCTGACTTCGTTGGTATTAATAATTACTTATAACCAAGGTAGTTATAACAACGATTTGATTTTATTCTACTTAAACTAAAATCAAATCGTTGTTATAACTACCTTGACTTATAACAGCACAGTTACATGTAATCCTATTTTAATGACTACATATTACATGTAATAATATTGATATGTATGCTATTTATGTACGCAGTTTCTAATAAAGGAATGACAGCTATCCTTCCCATTCTTGCAAAGCTAGCTTCATTACGGGATCAGTGGCAAATCATTTGTCAAAGTCTGGTAGACGAGGTCTCAGTAGGGCAACTAATGGAGCAGAAGAATTTTCCCGTGTTGGTGCTCGAAACATTACGAACCTGGAGACTTCATAAAGATCAGGATGCTACTTTCGACAATCTACATAGTGTCATTGACCAGTGGAATCAACAAGCTGCACGTAAGTATTATCATCATTAACTATATAGTATATAAAAATTTCTTTATTTAGGGGCAAATGTGTTAACATGTTAACATTTATAAATCAATGTTTAGGTTACAATTATTATTTAATTACAATTTTTTGTATATCTGTATTCATAAATTGAATTATTTTTTATGTCATTTTCAGGTATTTTACTAGCAGAAAAAGCTACTATCCGAGAAAAGAATTAGGATCCAAAATAAAGATTTGTTGATATTTTTTAAATGCATTTGCAATGTTATGAATTTAATATTTAGTACTCTGGATTTGGATTTAACTGATTTGGTGAAAATAAACTGTAGATAACAGAATGATAAATATTTCACCATTTAATTCGCAGCGTATGTAAATGCAATTTGGAGCATAATTATTTTAGTATATTATTTAGGATATAAATAAATTACATACTGATATAGGTACATAATAAACACTTTATCTTATTAGTGCTATTAGTATACTGAATTTTCAAATGAATAAGTATAAGTACAGTATTGAAGGACATCAGTAGATTTATAATTAACGTTTAAAAATGACAGAATACATTCCTATCAACCATATATGCGCAAAAAATTACACCCGTATACCAATTACTTAACTTGATAGATATGCACTGCATAATATTATTGTTCTTCTCATTCATATACATGTACATAGCATACTTACGAATGCTGCATTCACAGAGTAAACAGAACTAGCTAAATAGATGACTCAGGCGTGAATGAAACTGAAACCACTATACTATTGTAACATTATGTTGAACAATGTAAAGTTAAAGTTATATATTTATTTATTACAATTAGCAACATGCTATACTATTCAAATTAAAGTAGCAGACTTAACCAACCAATTACGATGGTTCATTAAGTTTTACGTTGATGTCCTCCACTTTCTTATGTAATTCAGCAATTGCTGTATGTAGTGGTCTTAATAGTAGTTCCATTTGTTGTTGAAATTGGGGAGGAAGCTCTGCAGATTGAGAACTATCAACATTGTCTGCTTTTACGAATTGAGCAGTCGTTGAGGATGGCTTTTGACTTAAAGCGTTAGCAAATCCACTTTTTATTGAATTGATCCCAAAAGCTCTAACTTTAGATGTCAAATTGACTATTTTCCTCAATTGTTTTTTCGGTTGCTTGTATCTATCATAGTTCAAACAGGGACTCGATGTTAAATACGGTATAAATTTTTGTTTTATATCTTCAGGAAGATATTTGTCAATTGGATCCGTAGGGCAAAATTCAAATAGTGAGGTAAAATCATTAGGGTATACATTTTGGTTTTCATCCGAATAGTAATTTTTGGCACTGCAATTTAAATAAATTTAATATCAATAATCATATTTAACAGAAATAAAGGCTTTACTTTTCTTATACTATCAACATTAGTGACCGAGCTTTTTCGACAACCAGCTGTTGCCATCCTCAGGGTATCCAAATATTTCAGAAAAGAAGAAATAGTAATTATAACTAAGAATCTTAATATTTTCAAATATATAAAAAAAAAGTATTAGTTGGGATAACTTTATACGTAAAAAATAATGTTAAAAACTGCAAAGCATATGTTTGCCATACATATAATTTTTTTTATTATTTAATTATAGAAAAGAGGATACAATTAAATTTTAATTCTGCAAGTAGCATTTTTGTTATATTTATTACCTACACTCTTATAACCTACTGAAGAATAAAGGTCTGTTAAATCTCCACTCCGGTATACTCAGCAATAATTAATGAGTATTCAAATGAAAGACTGGTAAAGTACCCTGCATTTTTCGTTGATCGCTGTCGCTTTTCTTCCGAAATTTTGTTAATGATTGTAACAATTGAAAAACTATCGATTGCCCATGTAGACAGTCGCCGAGGGAGCAGCTTATAGCAGCAATTCAAATAAATAAATTTGTTGAATCTGCCTCGTTACTCGTACAAGTGCAGCCTTTTTTTGCAGTTCCTATAATGACATTTGAGTACAAATATATGAATTAGTCGGTAATTACTTATCTTTTGGCTAATTTTTTATTTTAAGTTAAAAACATTCATATTTTTGCAGAGCATAAAGTATTTGGTAGTAAATAAATGAACAAAATTAAATGTTAATTAGATATTAAATAAATAATAAATTGAAATTAACCTTCCTTTGATTAATTAATATTAACGATTTCCAACGTTATAATATCACTTTGTATTGTATATATTACCTGAATGTCACTAACGGCCAAACCGAGAAGCAAGTTCATCAATACAATAGTAATAATGATAATGAACCCGACGAATATTATATGGGCTAAAATGGAATACTCCAGTGCTTTACTCCTGAATTCATATTCTGGAGACTCGTCCGTCAATAGACCTTCGTAATCCGAGTCTCCTATCATGATTAATAACACTTTCACAAAAGCCAAAGCAGCATATTCCTTCTGAAACATTTCGTTCTGAAAACAGCATTTGAAAATAAATTTTAAAATGTTTGAGGCCAATTGCAACGGTTGTGAGAATAAATACAAATAATTGCATGCAATAAAGAAAAGAAAATTTCTATCTTGTCCGCACCTGAGGAAACAAAACGCAAAATCCCAACGCAAATCCAATCAACAAGGCAAAATATGTAGCAAAAAACATTGCGAAGTCTTTCAGTACCTAGTCATACGTTGAGCAAATTGAAAAATATTTTAATACTAGCAGTAGAAACTAATTAACTGATTACAACAGTTTACCATCAAATTGGCTATGTAGCAACCATAATTACTAAATATAGGAAACATATACTATCTACGTACATCTGTACCAAAATTCGGTATAATTTTTGTAAAGTTTCACCCATCTTCATTATCGTAAGATCGTAGAATTTCGATATTGATAAAAATTATGTTTAATTAGTTAAATACCTTTCCCAACATTTCAACGTACACGCCAACTTGTGGAATTCGACCCACTTGCACCAGAGTCATTCCCCACACGTAGAACACCGCAAACTACAAGCAAAAACCTAAATTAAAATTGTTCTTAATACAACATGCATCGGAGTATTATAAAGTAAAGAAATTTTGCTACCGCTGCAATTGGATACTGCCAATCTCGTGCATCCATCCCGAATCCTGGAAAAAGTGTGATTGCAATTGTTGCAAACAGAAGCCACCAAGCGTAATTTAAGCCAATTCTGAAATAGTCCTTATCTTGAGATATCTCGTAGAGTTCATTAAAAATCATGAAAACGATACCTACAGACATCATTGAACTCATGGCTATCATTGCAGGTGTCGATTCACAAATTATAATTTCCCCATCGTCCTTTGTTTCAATTTTTACGTGTTTAAATGTGGAACTAGCATCGTTTTCATCCTCTGGGGCATCTTCTGGTATATCTGGGTATGAGCAGTTTACCAGAAATACATTGAAAATGTAAACTGTATACAGAATGGCGAATAGGTACTGGGAAATAATGAAAAGTGATTAAATTCCACTTCCACGCCCACCTACAATTATGGCATATACCGAAAAGTTTCAGTGGATAGTGTATCCTGTAGCATAATAATTAAATCTTTTTAAGAAAGTTTGAGCAGGCAATAATATTTTGATGAACATATTTATGTATGATAATATAATTATTTCTTATAATATTTAGAATTATATGGCAAATAATTGTATTTAGAAAATACCTACATATAGTAATCTGATGATCCAAAACCATTTGCCAACTGCAGTCCACTTTAAGTATAAAAAAGCTTCGGTAAGTGGATGTGTGAGTAAAACCTCTCGGCCTGCCTTATGCGCTCTTAGCATACAATCCAGTAATTCCATTTCTTTGTTCCTTGGAAAACTTTTTGTCTTTTCAATATCATTTTTTGGAGCATTCTCGCTTTGCAACATATTTGCTTCTTCAGGATCCCATTGCAAAATCACCCTACAGAAAGTTATCAATTACATTTAGTTTTTACAAATTCAAATACAGTTTACAATCGTTTGTTTAAAATTACGATCTTGCAATATAAACCCATTTCATGTGATAATTCACAAATCATATACTACATAGGTTATAGTAAAATGTACAAATACTCAAATTATGCTAATTTTACAAGCATTGCAAATAGTATTTAGTAACCATATTATTAGTTACCAGTTTTTTCAGGATTATGTTAAGTATTAATAGATAAAATCTTTTTGAGGATCATTTGTTACTGATAAAAGTTATATAGAGAAGCCGAAAGGAAATTGGGGTTTAGTAGATAAGTACTCAAATAAGTTACAAATTTTTTTATTACCTAAAGTCCAACTGCAACTTAGAACTGTCTTTATCGTGAAATTTAACTCCTTTATCCAATTCACCAACCATAACTTCAGGAATTTTTTGGACTAGTAGAAATCCATCAGGATTTTTATTAGTCCTAAGAAAATATTATCACATTTAGGTAAACGCATTAAAATTATATCTGAAATAAAATAAAGAAATGTTCCATTTGTTTTGTGTCAACTTGTGATTTATATCAGCTCCATTTTCCAGAAGGATGGAGGCACAATTCGGCATCATGTGGCTGGCCGAATAGTACAAAGGTGTTCGGTTATCGTTATCCTCCTCATTTACTTGACTGGGTTCAACATCTTTTTTAATAAGAACTTTGACACAGTCTTCATTTCTTTTGGTACACTTTTTGCATCGACAACCTATTTAGTTAGTCACAGAACATTATTAAAAGTCCAATTATCCATTAGAAATACATAATTTAAATTGAAAAATTCATAATTTAATATAAATTTTTAATTGTGTATCAACGTACCTCCATCTAATACCAAATGCAACGGGATTCGACCTTTATTATCCTTCTTTGTTCGGTCAGCCCCCGCTTCCAGTAAAACTGTGACAGATTCGACATCGCTCTTATCCGCAGCGATGTGCAAAATAGTTTCACCGTCTTTGTACACTTCGCCGAGATTATTTGTAAGTTCTGTCACTATTTGGAAGTCGAGTAGATTTTTGTATTTATCTTCCGTCATCATTTTCTTCAGCTCGGGTACATTGCCATGATCTACCGTTTCAAATAAATCTAAAAATAGATTTTCCCTATCCGCACTGCACTCCTCTTCCTTACTATTGTTTGCCATTTTTATTAAGACACCTAAGTATTAAGTAGCATGTAAAATACTAAAATACTGAAAAATTGTTAGGTACCTACTCACTTATGATAATTGTGCTGGAAAGAGGTATACCAATATCTTAATAATATAGTGAACCTGAAAAAGTAACATGATTTTAATTATGCTGTCGCCTCGGCTGTCTTAGTCTAATTAACAATGGTTGGTGTAAAATAAATAAATAATAAATTAACATGGGATAATTCATGTGCCTCTAACGTAGTTTTTATTTAATTGATTGACATGCTGGATAATGTATATTTGAATCCTAATTTTCAGAATGAACAGGCTAAAGTAAGTATAACAACTTACCATGTAAGTTGAAGTTACAACAAGGCAATATTGCGTATATTATTATGATAATAATTACATAGATAATAATTACAAGATCGAGTATGTGTACAGTTTTATGGAAAACAGGAAGCTTTATCTAATCAACGACTATCGCAACTTTTGCTTACATCAAGGACAAACATAAATAAATTACATTTATTATAAAATAAGTGTAACACGGCATGCATATTAATTCCGCTATATTAGGACATCCACATTAAAGACCTTGCAATTAGTGATTGATTGAACTTTTATACACAGTATGCACTACAAATGCTAAGGGAAGGGATATAATGTTGTGAAATCAAGCATATTGTAGTTTTAAACAAAATGACAAAATTAAAGTAAATCAGTGGAGTAAAGTAGCTGTGGTTGAGCGCTTTTATCTTTGTCTGGACAACAATTTTTCCAATGTCGAGAGCTAATAATAAAAATCCTTCATTGGAGAACATTAATCCAAGCGAATTTAATACTGTTTCGTCATAATTAATATTAACTATTATTTCTGAGTTCAACAGACGTTTCTACTAATAACTGTGATTTTGTTAACAATATGCTTCAGTATTTTTCATAAAGAAAAAATGTCATAACAGCATTTTTTGGCATATTACTTAGGCGAGTACTGGAATGATTATCTCTATAAATAGGTTAACATTTTTCTGCATATATAATGCCCTAGACCGACACTAATAGTACCTACAATGGGCTTTCTCTCTCAATGAGACTTCCTATCCTCCTCAAAAACATACATACATACAACTAAAGTAGTTAGAATGCATTAACACAAGAAAAATCAGAGCTGCAAACTTGGGTTAACGACGGACACGGCATGTAAATGAAGTGGTACCACAGGAAACTGATATATCTATATATTTACTTGGTTAAATTTCACGCATAATTTGTTTTTTGCTAGCAGTTACTTACGATTGATGTTAGTTTAGGCCTAGAAAGGTATTTAGCTGTAGTAATATATAATATAATATGTGTATTCATATTTAGGTAGAACATATTTTTAAGTTAAAAATTTTAACCTATTTAATAATCCCTTACTTTCCCCTAAAAACCACAACTTCCTTTCATTTAAGTGAGTTTTTCCTTGTCGCATTGTTGATACATTATATGCGAAAATAAGTCTGTTATATCCACTGTTTCCTGCTCATGTAGCCAGAGCAAAGGTATATTCAGCGTTTGGGTCACTTGAATCAAAAATGTTTTCCCATTTTATATTAGTAATATTGCTCTGGATAAAGATAGCAGTTACTACTGAATTAGTTGAAACAGCAGGTGTCTACGGAAGCAATTGCAATGTAACAAAGAAATGTCGATTTGAAGACGGGCTGGATTGTTTGGCAGAAAAATCTATTTGTGACTGTAGGAGAACACAACTGCTCAACGATTCTAATGGATGGGATATAATGGAATTTGACTCAAAGCGTGGAATATGTGTCTCTCAATTAGACTCGTTCTGTGTCTACAAGAAGCCAAGTAAGGATAGTGATTCAGGTTTTTATCTAGTTCAAATGGAATGTATTGAGAATGCACATTGTGACGAAGTCACTGAAAAATGTGTTTGCTCCCGAAAATATAAAAAAGCCAACGGCCGGTGTGAAATGTTGAAAGAACCCCACTGGATTAGAATACGACACTGGGCCCTTATAGGCATGGTATGCCATTCATAATGGTAAGAAAGGTTTGGGCCCCATTATTTTGTGTGCAACAAGCGGATTAAGTTGCTAGGTAATTAATAATTATAACATTATTATTATTGCCGAAGTAAAAATGAGATCTAGCAAATGGGAACAAATAGTGCTACACCAAGGTAATAGAAGTATATACTGATAGAGGTACGGTCAATGTGGCCTTAGTTACCCATGCAAAATATTTTTTGTC
>JAQFYC010005720.1:0-13738 GCA_034694165.1 Tomocerus mixtus
AACAGAGCTCAGTAGACAACGTTGCTTAACCTCAGCGACTAGTCAGCCGCTTTGGAACTTACAGCAACCTGCCTGTTGTATGTATGAAAGCTTAACAAATTTTTAGGGAAGGCATGCATGCCGAGTACCGAGCCGACCTGACTCATTCAACATTATGAAGAAATTCCAAACCTTCTTTATATTTTATAGAATATAAAGACTCTCGCTCGCCTACCTAATCTCATCTCGTATTACAATTTCTATTCATTCCTTCTATTTTGATTCACATCTTTTGATCTGGTCCTGGGTTGGGATCGAATTCTTTCCTTTTCATGGCCTATCAGGACTTACATGGTTTCTATTAGTACTCCAAGCCAGAAGAGCGTGTAAAAAAGAAAGAAATCTCTCCTTCAAGCCAAGCCAAGCCAGGCCAAGCAAGAAGAATCCAATCACCATTTCCGTAGACCATATCCAACCGGGTTATATCCCTTGACACGACAAGGCATTGAAAATTAAAGGGTTCTTTTAATCCAGTCTACACCGAAATTAACACCTACCTAATAACGAAAGTGCTTGTAAAGACAAATATGTCCTATAAGTCAGATCGTCCCTCAAGGTAAGTAGTAAAGGGAATGGGAAGAACATATCTTCCGAATCCGATTGCAGTTTGTTGGTGTGGTGTGCAAATGAAAACTGCAGAGTGTCCATGTTCTATATTATGTCCTCCTATTTCTGTTCCCTGAAATGGCCTAAATCTACAGACAGTGCACTATAACATACACCAGGACGTATAGACACACCTCTCGCTCTTTCCTCTGTTCTCTCTCACATCACATTTCATTGTGTCGCAACTCACCGAGACTGGAATTGCCTTTCAGCCCGTTACATGCCATAGCAAATGTCCCAACTAAATTACAATCTGACGGGATTAATCACCTACAGAGTCGAACTGAAATTGGAATTGACTCCAACGTGACTCTATAATCTTCCGGGTATATGAAGCTTATACAGTATAATACACAAGAGAGCAAATGAGCCTTCCCCACAGTGTGAGCACCCACACGCTAATATTATAGGGACCATTTGCGAGATGATCATACAAGTTCTGGTCATGTCGTGCCCTTTAACATTAACACCAACCCTAAAATCCCATTTCTATAAGCACAATGCGTAACATACAGTAATAGCCATTCAGAACATGAGCATCAACAAAATAACAGACAATTTTCAAATATTGTATAAGTAACTCCTCGTATAATAAACAGAGTAGTACTTCAGCAGATGCAAGATCCTAGAAACCGAAACTTTTAAAGGCAGAAAATCAAAGGGCTCTGCTGAAAATATAAAATTACTGGAACAGTGGAGCTGACACTTTACTAATAGGGCTTTAGCTTTGATTATGCGTATTGTTTGTTATTAATACGGTGAGAAAATAGCAGGGCATGCATCTATTTATCATTGCCAGTTATTATGACGCACTATGTGAATCGAATCTTAAGAACTTTTACTATTCCCGTCCGGAATATAACATTTTTTGTCTAGCTTTATTTATTCTGCTCATGCAGGATACCCTGAGTACCCTTAGTTGTGTAGTTCATTTCCGAACTAAACCCTTTTAAACTCTGTTGTGATGAGATATGTTGAAAGATGAAGAAATGTTATGGTGTGACACGAGTTTGAAGTTGTTGACTTGACGTTGCCTCCCCGTGCTTTACATTACAAGACATTTCAGTTCAGTAAGATAGGGATTCTTTCGTTAATATTAGCAAAGGAAGACATGACAAGATCGTGATTTGTACAAGGAAGTATTTGATATTTCTTTCTCGTTGCATGCGATAAGGTTACGAAGAAAAACAAACAACACTCAGACATATACATACATCGCATGTTGCACAGCTCGACAGTAGACAGCTACTATATTTCGTCAACTTTACAGCTCTTCTGTGTAATAAGAAACAATTTGCCTTTCGTGTATTATCTTACTTTACTGCTTTATAAGGCTATAATACATCGATGTAAATAAATATCGACGTATCGTATCTCTAAACTCTCAACAGATTCAACTTGCACGATTGGACAGTATCCTACAGTTGTGTAAATAGTTAGGAATGAGTTGCAGCGTTGCAGGTTGCATGCAATTGCGCCATTGAATTGGATATTGAACACTACAGCAAACTGAGCGCAATAACAGACCAGAAAATTCAGTATCTCGTGTACTTGTACTTATCTTCCATACGATAGTTTCGTATTGCGCTAATACGAAACCCCGAGATAAGAAATAAAAAACGGGGAAGCTAAGGAAATACATTCTTACATATAAAGAAACAGAAACTAAAGTTGTGCGTGGACGAACGAAAGTGAGTTGACTTGCTTGAAGACTTGATTCCAGCATGGGAATTGACATCTGGACGTTGGATTAAAGGGATTTTCATTCAAGAGGATCAATTCTTCTTCTATCGTCAACTATGTAGTTTACTGCTCATTCTGTAGATGTACTAACTAAACTATTATATTTCTACTATACATACACAATGTTGAATGAAATTCTATAGTAATGCTATACATATAATTATGATTTACTACTATATGGGTATGTTAAAGCGCGTTATTCCAGTACCATACCAGCCCAGAGCAAAGTTAACTCAATTCAACAGAATAACATCTATCAGATGCTGGGTGTTGTACCCGTATTTAATACCTCGATTCAAACATTATAGAAACTAAGCACATAATTGTACTGTACTAATGCATACTGACGTGAGCATCCTAACCATACTATATATAGTAGTTCAAGCATGAGTGTAAACGATGACGAATATCGCTATAGGCATTTGACTAGTATCTGTATGTATTTCTTAGAACAGAGACAGACCTAGATATGCTCCATATAGGGATAGAAATATTTAAGTGTTCAATGTTCAATACTAGAGAAGGAAATGACTTGTTTGAGAATGCAAGATCCTTTCCTCGTACGTGACTTATCAAATTCTGTCTCTCCAGATATATTTCTCAATTCGCATCCCAATCCCAAGCAAGCAACACTACACCATACCACACCAGACCATTGCTGAAAATATTCTGTACCCATACCCAACGTCAGGTTCATGCTAGAAGGTATTATTGTTGAAGGAATCCTCATTTTTAGGTACTACATATTTGCAAAGGTATGTTAGAGGCTATAGGGGTAGAGGTACCTTACAATTACAGCACGTTCGAAGATTGAAGTATACTTACCCAGCATAAAATATTTCATCTTATCATTTACTTATGGTATGATCTTTAGTTTTTCTATGCTTATTAAGTAACTACAAATATTTGTAGTTCTCATTCGTACTATTAAATGTAAACACAAGTCCATTATCCATTTACCATTTTGCAAGCTTTGTTCACAATACTATACGGTAAGTAAAGTAAATATATAAAATCTGTTTTCAATGTTCAAGTATTTTATACTAGACTGGAGCATGATGAATATGTTATGTCATGCTTCCAGAGGAATTCTCACTCATAAAATTACCAATTGACATACATCTGTGTATCTAATATGTAATGCTGTGTGGTGTGTGCCACTGAATATATAGAATCAGAGTGTTCTTTAAACCTTTCTGTATGCATTGAACGTGTTTCCGCAAAATTTTGGTTCGCTTCAGAAATCCATTCCATACTGCTCGTGGAAACAATACAAATAAAGTGTAGGTGTATAGTAGTGTACTCTAAATGTGTACATTGCATTGCTTTGCTTGCAGTTGTTTCCGAGGTAGGTACAATATTTGCGAATAAATCCCAAAGCATTCTCAACCATAGAATACATGTACAAAGTACAAGGTATATTTACATCTACTACAAATATACATTACTAGAAGAGTAAGTTAGGTAGTTCCAAAGAAGTTAATTTGCATACGATACGACTGAGGTAAAGCAAAGCAATAACCGTGTTTGCTGTGCCATTTGCGTCCTTAACAATCGAGAAGGGTATTTATGGTAGGAGATATTCACGTTCTACTAACATTTACATCCTCTCAATTAAAATATATACTACCCAAACAGCAGTAGAAATTGGAGATGGCTTATACATTATGTCGCAGACACACATGCAGTAGTATTAAGCAGAGGTATCTGTGTATTACATTTCAGGCGTTTTGGTTTAATAGAAATTATTTTACTGGTTGTCCAAAAAAGTATCTGCTAGCTAAGGGGTCCTATGGTCCCAAAGATTTTACTTTAACAAATGTACTTATGAAGATATGTATATAAGGTTTAGAATTAGAAAAAATTCTCAGTAACACGGAGCTCATAGCCCAAGGGTCATGTGCCAGATAATATTCTATGTGACTACGACATATTTGAATGAACCAGTTCAGTTCACCGATTCGAATATATTATGGAGCCTATGAGAATATTGTGCAAACATTAATTACTTATATACACAACACAACACAGTGAAGCTGAAGCACATGTCTATAGCAAATTTTCCAGACGCAAGACCACACAAAAACTTTATGTAGTCACCCACTTACTTACTTGAGTCAGTGTTTTAGCACCAGCAGTATAGAGCTCTAAAGTATGTAGATATTTGCATTACCGACGAGAACTAGGCGACCAAAATAACCTTAGGTACAAACTCAATACCATGCATTCCTAGTTCAAGCCCTACTGTCACAACTACTTATTTTACAAGTACTAAACTACACTATCCACATGCCATGGATATTCTGTTCTTTACGCACAGTTCTGTAATGTTATTCCTGTCAATCAAACGACTGCGGTACTAAAACCGCAAATTCTATCTCTGCAAATTGGAAAATGCAATAAAACAAGGACTTATTGCAAAACCACAAAAACGCTTGCCTATTTCATAGTTGATTGCGCATGTATGCATGTAGTTTTAATTTATGCCAACGTTAATTGAAAATGAACATCGACTGAGCTCATAGTAATCGAATAATTGTATATTATATTGTTCTATGTGGGGCACAATGTAAATAGTATGTTGACAAAAGAAAAGGACTAATTAACAATACAACCACGTCTCATAGATACATAGGTACCTTACTTATTGTTAGATACTTACTACCAAAATTAACAAAATTTGCCAAGTTGGTCACTTTAAAGGGACATACATATTCAATACGACAATACAAAATGATGAGGTCTACGAACAATACACACCAAGCAAAACCAACCTACTGTACTACATATACTACGTATAGTTTAGTTACATTATTTCTACACGTGTGGAGACATAAAGGAATTATTAAATTACCTGCCCATGGACTAGTATACTATAGTCCTTTAGTATAGGTTTATTGGGAACAATTGAGCAAGTGAAGGTATTGCTAGTTTCCTTGTGTGCTCTGTATCTTTTAGTTTTAATTACAGTGCACCAGTTGTTGTACTCTTAGTTTGAAATTTGGCTGAAGGTAGACGCTTATACTAACTTGACTAGACTAACCTATACATTATTATGCTACTTACATATCTTTGTGCTAAACAACTGCGGAGTTTTCCTTTTTGGAGAAGAATGAATCAGTGAATCCATTAAAATATTCAATACATTCTTATTAACGCGTTTAGCTGGGTACACAATGTAAACCGCTACTCCCTGTGACTTTGCATTGTTCCCAAAATATTATTAAGTAATTACTTTCAAATTACAAAATATTTGTCGAGTCATGCAAAGTAGGTCTTTATAGTCCAAGAGCCACGTACAACAGATGTTGATTTAATTATCTATTTAATTATGTATCCGAAAATCACCAATGCATAATTGTCAGTCGAGTAGGTATGAAAGTGCTATATAAATCTTAGGTTAGGTGTAAAGACATACTTATAGTGTCGACAGTATAAAGCATTCACTTTAGATAAAACTACATTCTAACCTCCTTGCACAATATTATGCATTTAACATACTCGTACACAATATCATTCTGCTTTTAGCTCTTTTGTACTAGACTAGATATAAGGCGTACATAACTTTATACAAATAGCCACACTATACCATACTGTTGTAATCAATTTGAGAATGTGACTGCAGTTAGACTTCACAAAAGACAATTTGGATTGATTAAATGAAAATTAGGCATATTGAATTTAACTGAGTGTTGCCACAAGCTTTCCGTTAACAACAGTCTTATTTAAAAATGACATTTAGTATCAGTACATTCAATTAAGATTACAATGTAAGTAAATGCAGAATATTGTCGGGAATACGTTGGCAATGCTATTTAAGTGCGGAAGACAATATATTATTTGCTTATATAAATACGTAATACGTAGCACCAGTCGGTAACGCGACAATTCCCCTAGGCGACAATTCCCCTAGCGCGACAATTCCCCTAGCCGACAATTCCCCTAGCGACAATTCCCCTAGCCGCCATTTCCCGTAGGCCACGTCGAAAATTAATTAATTATTATATAATTAATATTAAATAAAATTATTTTATTTATATAGAAAACTTATTGTAAATATACAAATAAATGTAGTACTTGTAAAGTTAAATTGTACTTGTATGGTTTCATGGTATTAATGGGACATATTATGTACATTTAATATATTTCTATGTAGAAAAACTTATAAAATATCATTTCTTTACAAAACAAGTACAATCTAACTTTACAAGTACTACATTATATGTACATTTATTTGTATATTTACATTAAGTTTTCTATATAAATAAAATAATTTTATTTAATATTAATTATATAATAATTAATTAATTTTCGACGTGGCCTAGGGGAATTGTCGGCTAGGGGAATTGTCGCTAGGGGAATTGTCGGCTAGGGGAATTGTCGGCTAGGGGAATTGTCGCTAGGGGAATTGTCGCGCTAGGGGAATTGTCGCCTAGGGGAATTGTCGTGGAATCGCACCAGTCTATGTACTTAAAAATACCTACATCTAGTAAACAGATGACACCTATGTTATTTACTGTACATATTAGTGGGATAGAATAATATGCTATTTAAGATGAAAGGATAGAATATTAACATTACAGAAGAAACACGAGGATAGTTCCTTAATTGCGAGCAGCAGTTTAACCTTTAGACCCAGATAAGACACTACAATAAAATAGCAGAAATAGAATGAAGATGCGAACACATGTGTGTGCACAATATACATAAAATTGTATGGATTTACGCATTGGTTCAAATTTTCCAGAGGAATAACTCACATTGGACCTACTATTTTACTTTCTTGTGCCATCTCATGTTTGAGCTGCTTCTTTGAATGTCGAAATCAACGAGAAAGCTAAGGCTAGTTGACGTAAGCCAGAGAATACTCTTTATCAGTGCTGTCGTCTGTAAGTAAAGACATGTGGGCACCTCAACCGCATTTACTTTGTACTACATACCATATAGTTCAATGTGCTTCCTTTTCAATTGCTTATAGTGATATATATCCTATCACTGCACTGTTTGGTTCAATACTATTGCAAAATATATCAGTCGTACCATTACCATTACCACGCAACATCAAGAATCACAACCATTCAAGGAACCATGTCGAACTGAAATATTTACAAGGAGGCTGAGAAATAGAGAATTACATCCATTTTATTGTATTTTCTTCTATGACAAGTTAAACTGAGCTCTAACTGAAGATTGCGGTTACATTTTACATTACGGATAAGTTGCTAATACTAAAGGTCCATTTGTGATCCAAATGGCTAATGAATGTAATGAACTTACTGGAATCCGTACCAAAAACTAAGAGAGCTGAAGTGAGTTACTACTACATATACGCAATAAAAAGCCTCTAGGTATCCCATTAGTCAACGAAGTTTTTATTACAGCCAATGTAATACAGAACAGCCAAGAGTTAGACGAACAATTCCCAACGCATGTTTAATATTGTCAAGAACAGCTCGGATCCGAAATCAGCTAAAGGCTACGGAAAGAGTAAAGAGCGAGCTTTAACAGCACTTCTCAAGAGAAATCTCAACTCAACTCGAACAAGAAGAACTAGAAGAACAAAAATTCAGCACAAAGGGCAAGACTGAACTCAAGTACATACTTATATAGAACACAATGCTATAGAAAATGGAGCTGTTCAATTGCATATAGACTCCAACTCCAAGCTTTCTTAGCTGTCTAGTGAAGTGAAGTACTAAAGTTGGTATAACATCTTATATTTTATTTACCAGTTACCACTAAGCGTTTCTATAAATTCTTTAGAATTCTAAAATACGGGAAGAGAGCATAGACAAAAGGCTACAAGAACTTTCTTATTTCTTGACATAGAGAAAGCATACGACAGTATAATACAACTACATAACAAGCATTACAAATCTCATCTACATAAATAACATATAACATGTTGTGATGTTGTGTTGCAATGTAAAGTGCAGAGTCGACAACTTCGGGAAATCTATGGCTAGTGTTAGGCAATTCTAAATATAAATAAAAGTTACAGGGACATTCCGCATCTGACGACAATGAACGAAAGCCTATTCAACCTTATTTAACACATGAAAAGCATTAAATATTAGCTTTGCACAATAATATTTGTGCATTATACTGTAACCAAGCTAAGGCAACATACATAATATAACTTATAACATAACTGTATACAAATATCTATACATTGAATCATGTGTTATATTTATGCACAATGCAGTAGCAATAGATTTTGTAACGCAGTACAAAATATTCTAAACTTACTTATAAGGTAAGTTCATATCAAAGATAAAGTTCAAATCCCATTTGAGTAAAGATATATAAAAGCTTTAGTTCAAAGTGCAATGTATTCTCATGATGAAAATCTTTATCCTTGTAAAGGAAAGTCAATTTTGCAAGATAGGCCTTGGCAATGCTTCACTAGTTTTTCCATTTCTTAACAGAAACAGACCACCATCACAAGAATCACAACTCAGCGAATGAAGTTGCAATAAAGTTCCATAAGTATATGTAGGAATGGATAGCTCGCTCTAAATGTATAGAATACGTAAGTTAATGTCTTAACGCATTCTACTTCCACACTCATTCAAATTCTATAAGAGTCTCGGTGTACTAAATATGTACTACTTCAGCTGATATAAGTAATATTCTCTGTAACATGTTATTACGATGCGAACTCTACATAAGTACACCATAGTAAATGCAGAATAGTAGGGCTGCCATTATATATTGTACTGTATTTTGGCTTCTCTCTACGTGCAAACGTGTAATGATCACATAAGGAGGCCAATGTTTCTAAGCTGTTCGATAGGATCACGGAGGAACTTCATAATACATAAAATAGGTATGTTATTCGATGTTAGAGCAAAACAGAACAAAATGAATGTAAAGAAAGAGCTGAAGAATAGTGTACTGTAGTAGTAAAGTAAATTCAAGTCAAGACAACCCACACCCACAATATTCAAACTGAATTCAACTCTTCTCAATCGGCAAGGAGGACATCAAGGCCAGACCCCAACCCATCTTCGGCATCTTCCCACATTTAAATGTAAATCCCATTTGCTCAACATCAATAAATAAGAGACATAACCTTTCAAAAACATCCGACTTTAGTCGTTCTTGTTCTTACATACAAAGTTAAAGCTCCATCCCATATTAAATGTATCTTCCTTCATAGTAGCATCACTAGCTGTAGTTCTAGTTCTGTCTCTTACACAATTTCAGTCAAGTCAAGAGTCCGTTAAGACTCCTCGGAACTATTGCTTGCCGATTTTAGTTCAAGATGCACTCAGAAAAGGATTTGCAACAGAAATAATCTATCTAAAATGTAATGCAGTAGTAGTACGTAGTGCATAGTTCACCCTGTACAGATTTTCCATTCAATCTGTAGTACTACCTATGTACCTACAGAATATATATCTATAGTATGTATATGTATCTCCACATTTTACCAATATTTATATTGTATTATATGAGTTCGTTCGTTTAGTATTACGGGGATATCACTCGTTCAAGTGAAATAATTCAGACTGAGTCAGAAGACATTAGAAACATTCATAAATAGAACATCCTGTGCGCTTGGATGGGGCTGACTGGAAGAACCAAAGTACTTTTCCATCTCTGTCTATCTGTCTATCTCTACATCACATCAATACGTATTAACCTGACATCCGCGCTCGCAACTCAGAACTCAGAAACCAGTACAATTCCATCCTTTTTAGTTCCTTCTGCTAAAAACTTGAATGCAGCAGTAATCGCAAATCCTATTGGATTGGAAATAGCCAAGCTAAAGCCAAGCCACCCAGGAAGAAATATGATGGCAAGTCCGGATGCGAAACTCATAGTCAAAGTCATGTCTACTTAGACACTTTTCCCGTTTCCTTTTGCTTCTTTACTTACAATTTGCTATATAAATACTACCATACAAAGTTACCAGCGCTTTTATATTACTCCGTTGACTTTCCATGTGTTTGTGAACGTTGATACTGCTCTGCTTGCCTTTCCATCTCTTTTCAACTCGTCAGAAACTATCTGCAGACGCATCCAACTAAAATCTATATGCATTTCTAACTTTTATTCAATTCAATCGAGCCTATCCCTTTATACTCTTTCTTACTCTCACCTTTTCCCTTTTACAGGTTTGCACGTACATATACCTCTTCAACTTTTTCAATAGAAGAAAGGATTTTTTATAGTAACAAAAGAGAACCACACTAAAAATAGTAATAGTCAATAGTTTTATGGATTTTTTGGAGAACTACTAATCGTTAAGTGCACTAACTACCTGTAAGCATAGAATAGGATTCTCTAAAGACTCAGCCAATACCGTATGAGTACAGACCTTGAAACTTTACCTTATTCAATTCTTCCTATAGAATATTTTTAAGTCCTGACTACTACTACTATATATCCTTTATAGAGGAAAACCGCACTATCGGTACCAAATTATAAGCAGAATCTATTGATGCTCAAAAAATCTTCAGAGACTTTCCAAAAACTCTAACCAGGGAACGAGGAGCTACTACAATGTGTGTACGTATTCTTCTTACGTCAAAGTTTTTCAGGGCCAATTTCCATTTTGACTTTGAGGAACGTTACACCACTTATTTGTAAGAAGTAAGAGGAGATGTGAAAAAAGTGTAATACGAAAATGATACATTTCTATGTAACACAACGTGTTGGAATAGATAAATCGAGGGTATAATCTTAAGCCTACGAATTTCAATCTTCTTTTTCCATATATCCTTGTTTACATTTACTTACTTGCTACGTATTACTTATAACAAATATAGATCATTCAGTACAGGGTTCCAGAAAATATAAGAATGCTCTTTAAAGGTATTATTTTCATAAAACATCAACTTACTTTAGTACATCATGTTACATTTCAAAAACTGATTATAGGGTAACGGCCTGGAGCTAAGAATGAAACCCTGTATGCTCCCCGTTTGTCAAAGTTCAACTAAAATAAAGTGAGTTTGAAATTTTATTTCAGGCCGGGAATTCAATGATCCTCCAGATCGTTTTTGGGATGTTTTTCAACACATTTTCTGCTTACGTAGACGTTAGGTAACTTCTCACATCACAGAAATAAATGGGAAAAACAACAAAGTTATGTTGGCAATTTGTTTTCCATGAAAACAAATGTTATATGCATTCACTCCATGTTTATGATACTTTCCTTTCGGATTCCCCATCATATTTCTAAGCTCCATAATCCCAACTCAACTCAGAAACTCAACTAAAATGAGGAAATGATATTATAAAGTTGGACGCTTATAAATAGACGATCATGATCATGTTCACGACTCCCGTACCCGCTTTCTCTTATAAAGTGGCGCTATCCGAATGCTATATGTACTAGCTCAAGGCGTCTAGAATCTGTATCAATATAATACTTTTCATCAAAGGACAAAAACAAAGGTGAAACTCTTTACTGTATGGGTAAGTGTATCAAACATTTCTAAAGTGCATTACATTTAGTTCACTTTGCAAACAACTTTATTAGCAGATTTCATTAGCTTTGCAACACAGCCATGTTATCTATGTTTTTATCAACGATAAAGCTATTATAAATCAAATCTCATTTCACCAGCATAAAATAAATCATAAAGCTCCGAGTTGAGTTGTTGAGTGCGCATCAGAGTTTGGATTGGAGTTTGGAGCTCACTAACTTAGGTTAGACGGCTTTAGCTTAGTGCTCCAGTCGTATTAGCGACAATATTTTTTATAAATCTTCCGCATTCGTGTACTTTGTACTGTAGTGCTATTTAAGTACCTAACAGCCCACTTCTGCTTGTAATCAGCGTTAGTGGGTATAGGCCAGACCGTCCTATATATTATATATCCAAGTGCAAGGTTAAAGGGAAGGAAATGGGAACTAACTTGACACAAAACGCTATTTCTTTCCACGTCATCGCATTAGATCATTTCTTTTGGGAAACTCTTAGCAGATTTATGTTCGTTATGCTATATCTAATAGCATTACTTATTGCCGTAGATAAAGAAAAAGGGGCAGAGCAACAAAAGATCGCCAAAAGAAAAAATTGCGCACAATTTATCTGTAAAAGTAGCAATGTAGGTGGAACTACAGAAAACAAAACAAGCAAAGGGTAAAAGTTGTAAGTGTAAGTGCAAGTTCGTAAGTAAATAATTTTGCCTGGCCAAAGTCAATAATGAAATTCAATACCAGTAATATAGGTAACACTAACTAACTACAAACCGACAACTGCAACGCAGTAAAATTAAGCGTGCATGTGAAACTGTGAAAGTTATTTACATATACAATATTTGCATTCACTACTTTTTAACTTGCTCTTTAACATTGCGTATAATAAGTACATACATTGTGCTATATGCATATGCAATGTATTTTGTTATTTCACATTACATAAGAATTGTTTGTTCCTGTCATGTTCTTTGCGCTAATCGATTCTGCTGCATGCGGCTAAGGCTAAGCTGACTCTAGTTTGGCTTGACTTATATTTTACACACTACTATGTAGCAGAAATGAGTACAAAACGTTGTTGCACTATTTAACTATTTTATTTTACAGAACAGAGGAATGGTACTAACTTTAACTGTACTGAAGTACTACTCAATTGCAATATGCATACAATATGCTCCTATTTTACTCTAAGGCTTTAATATTTTCATTCTTTAGTTATGTATCGCTGCATAGAATAGTAGTACTGTACTGCAGAGACCTAACTTACTTAACTTAACTTTACATGTCAGCAGCAAGGATATAAAATTTTATATGCATTGTAAGTCCTAAGTTGTAACTCGTTTGTAGTATAGGTAGCAGTATTTATGTGAACGGTATAAGTAGAAGAGCTAAGCTACAATCTACATTACATTTGCAGTTTTATTCTGCCATGCCACATAAAAGGAGTAGACTATGTCAAAGCAAAAGGCAACGCAAGTCAGACCAGAGCAGGCAGGCCGCCAAAAGTTGCTCTTCTCTTATATTCATTTAACTCATTGTTAGTACGACACCGACGAAGATACAATACAAGTACACTTGCACTCATGTACATTAGTTACAATATATTGCATTAGAGACTCTATAAAAGTATAAGGTGCACAAAAGTTAAGTATAGTCAGCACAGTACATTTATGCTGCATTCTCTATCTATGTGCATTAGAGTTTTAGAATAGAGATTAGATGCGAATGCGAGGATGCCATTGCCATTCGGATACAAAGCAGAAACTATTCTCCTCATGCGCTTATTCTTAACTCATCTCTTACAATCTCATCCTCATCCAATCTAAAACTAAAACGTACATAGAGAATGATAATTTACTCAACCTTTACACAACACTCAACACACTAAGTGTATATGTATGACTATGTAGTAACTAC
>JAQFYC010005721.1:0-13738 GCA_034694165.1 Tomocerus mixtus
AAAAATCTGTTAGCATGTTAAAATCAGAATAAAATACGTAAATTAATTAACCTGTTAATTTATATTCTCAAATATTGAACTATGAGGTTAAATACATTAGATTTAAATGAGAATATAGAAATTATTAGATTTGTATAACATTGCATATAATCTAAAACTGAAAAAATTATACGTAATAATCAGGTCTCCGGTTCGTTTAAAATTAGTTCTAGTTTAGTTTAGTGTAGGTTGTAGATTCACTAGGTAGCCTTTAAATAATAAAGGTATTAAAAAATAATTAATATCACAATTAAAATGTCTAATTATAAATTAGACTCTACGGAATTATAAACTAATGTCGTCCCGCATCCGTCAAATACTTAATGTTGAATACAACTTTTCAAATTGCCAATTGTCTCTATTGAGCTCAAATTATAAAATTCAAAGTGGTTTAGTTTCTCAAATAGTTTGAAGTGTATTATATTTGTAATGATGATTGTAGTAACTAACTAAATCAGAAAAATGGGTGGGAGGATATGTACTATGTAATTACGTTTGGTCATAACTGATGTAATTGCAAGAAAGCTGAGATTTTAGTTGGGATTTTGATTTTGACTTGACTTACACATTACACACATTAGACTACGAATGACCTGCTCTTGCTAGTGATTAGTCTATTGTTTTGTTTTTGTTACTGATATATTGTAAGTATTGTATTAATTAAGACTTGGCTAGGCGCTTATGTGAACGCGTAAAAGGGCGAGTATTTACATATGTAATAATAAAGTAACAATGCGAATTTGAATAAATGCAAAATAATGTGAAAAACTAAATTGTGAAGTGATAAAATTAAGAATAATGTAACAGTTCAGTTCGATGAAGTTAAACAGTTAAACATAATCAATACTATTTGGCTTTATTCAGAAAATATCTTAGTAATTACAATTGCGTTCATTGTGTAAAAATATTTTGTCAGTTACATTTTGTTAGCACCGTAATTGAAATTCCAATTTGAAATTAATGGAAGAATATTGAATTCTCAAATAATCTAATAGTCATTTTACATAATTGCGTAACTATTATATAGTATCTTTCGACAGAAATGTTATTTGTTGAAGTAAATTAGTTTAACACCTTCCCCCAATTTAATCATAAACGCATTTAAAGCATATAGCACAGTAAATATCAACAGGTCAGTCATATTATTTCAAAAAACGAATATACATTAGATGCATATCGTACCAGTCAAAATTACCATGAAATGTTCTGAAATAAAACGTGGTGACTGAATGTTATGACATGGAACAATCCAAATTTCATTCGTGACACTTAATTTTGAAAAATTCCACGTCTAAAGACGGTTTTGGAATATTTCACGCTTCATATTGAGACAGTTTGGGATTACGCATTTGGGAATTTTGACAGGAACGATATACCAACTTCCTGGACTATTTGGCGAATGAATTTGCTACGGAATTAGCTGAGAAAGCACATTAAAAGACTTGCTAGCTAGATACTAGTTAAATATTTCAAAAATGAATGAATGGCTCATTAAAAGCGTTTTCCAAAGTAATGGTGCACAAGTACTCAAAAATATTAAGTGGTTTCGTACACTTAATGTTAAACAAATCCACACCAATCTGTTTAGAACAAATTGGCTTATACAGATGCAAACACTGGCGAATAAAGGGCGTGTCATTAGGATCGTGGAAAAACGAAAAATAGAAACCGTAAAAAATAACGTAGAGAATGTAAAGACAGACGAGTCCAATAAAAAGAATGACGAATGTTCTTGGCACGGGAGGCATAATGGCTTCGTAGACATTTAAACGAATAAATCCGTCCCACCCTCCACCTTCTCCAGGCAATTCGGATAGTATCCACACGCCCATGACTTGTTCCACCAAAATCCCAAATGTCTCCACAAGTTCGGCGACCCCTTCAGGATATCCCGATTCAACAGAATCAATTGCCAAGCTTCCACATAATGCTAAAAGAGCCACAAACTTTCCCCAGTTGATCTCGATTTCTCCTTTTGAGTTTTCCAATGTGTTTTTGGCTAAAGAAACGAGAATGGGCGACGGCTTCATATCTGCTGGAATACTTAAATCGATCTGAAAAATTTTTCCACAATGAATATTATAGTATTGTATATACGAAGCATTAATAAAGGATACTTTAAAAGGTGGAGGTTGTGTAATAAGCCTTAATCTATGTATGTGCATAGTGTAATAGTGTCTTAAAAGCCTTAATAAGTATTATTGTAGTGTTTTAGATAAAATACTTACATTTGCTAATACAGAAGTGTAAATATTTGGATATTTGATCCGCATTTCATTGATTACGAACTGAAAAGGAGGGTAAACGTGATCCGCATCCGGTTTTGAAAGTAATTCAACCGCAGAACGTAAACGAGGGGCTACATTCCCAATTTCGTTTAGTAATTGCCTTTCCTTGAGGCGATCAATTATGTGTCGTGCAGCAATGCTCCTCGCCTATTCAAATAACAACAATTTCAAAATATTACAATTTCTGCCCTTCAAACATCAAACTACAAACTTGTTAAAAGTTTCCTTACGAGAATCCTTTAAGCTGCGCAGAAACAAATGAAATTACGAGACATAATTATCACGATATTAAGGATTTCGTGTTTTTCTGTATTTAACGACAATTTACGAAACACAATCAATATATTTGGTTTTTAACTCACCTCGTCGCCCACTTTCCTGCACAAGGCACTTGGAGCTTCCAGAATCTCATTGGCATTTAACCAGCTCTCATGGCCGTAAGATAATCCAGAGATTTTGGCAACTGGAGTACTCCAGTCTTCATCGTCTTCGAAAGTCGTTTCCTCAGATCGTTCGTAAATTCCATCTTCAAGTATTTCCTGGCACAGCATTTCTTGCTGTCCAAATAGAAGCATGTTATCGTTTGGCCTTTCCTTTAGATTGAAAAATTAAATATTTTCAAGCTTCTTAATTCACAGTGTGTTCTCAATGTATTCAAAAGCGAATTCCTTTTGTTGCCTTTTCTTCCTTTTATTTCGCTGTTCACATTCCTGGAATAAAAAGGTCAAACAATTTTCACTAGATATGATTGTAGAATTTGAAATTCTCATCTTAAGTTCGTAAGTGAAATTCAATATTTTGTGTTACCACAGGGGATAAAAGATATTGCAATATCAATGCAATCCTTTCCCTTGAATATGTTGTATATAAATATAATAATTTTTTATTAGCTTTCACCTGTACAATTTGCAGCTGGCAGCAGTTGTGTTCGTTCAGTTAGATATTTTGAGACTGGACTGGACTGGGAGTTGGCAGATTTCTTTTGTGAATCTTGTTTCTGTACGTATACTTTAAAATAATTTCTTATAAAACAAGATTACAACATATATTTACATATATACACATAATTACATATATTAACATATATTTACAAAATTCGCGTGTTAAATAATTAATTTCTGACTTAATATTTTTAACTGCTTAGATTAGTTTATTTGTTTATGTTAATTGTTTGGCCCTGGCCCTGTGCATGTTTACTTTACCATTTACGTGAATCTATTTTGTATAAAGAATTAAACCTTCTGGTGCAGTTCAGTTCACACGTTGCGTTGCGTAGATTTACGAGATTTACTTGCTCATGGATATTTATGTACAGAAGAGCCGGGAAGAACAAGGAAATTAAATGATACTCGTGGTATGCGTACGATACGATTGTGTCCTGCTGAGTGCAGAATTCTGGATATTGGACAACTAAATCTAACTGGCTTGCATTAGGCTTTGATTTATTTATTTATTTGTTGTTTTGCCATTTCTGAAGATATCTTCACTTCGCAAGTGTCAAGTTGGGCCCTTCCGGTCGCCGGTTACGTCAGGGCCGTGAGGAAGAGGACACCGGCAAATCTAATCTGTATTCTGAATATTGTAAATTGTATTTACATCTGATTTATCATTTATCGTCTGTCTGTGAAGTAAAATTCAATTCCATTTATAATAGGTTAGTTAATATTTCTTTAATTTAATTTACTTTTATATTAGGTTAGTTTTTTCCCTACATTTATGGAGGTCAAATGATATGTATGTTCTCGTGTATGGGTCTATTGAAGATTTAATAAATAAATAATTGAAACTTTTAATATTTCAGTTTCTACAATGGAAAAAATGCTACATAACGTTTGGGATTCCCTTCCGGGAAATTTCAGTGATATATCCAGCCGATTAACACTGAAATCTGGTACTCCCACTCCGCAATCGGATTTCGAATGTTTATCCAAGATTTTTGGTGTTCTGGCCTTGTTTCCCGATACTTATGTAAAAGTAGCTGACAAGTTTCTCCAGGATTCAGTCAGCTGTCTAACAGAAATACTCTATGACTTCGATGATCTTGAATCGAGTTCTGCAATCGAAGAAAATGAACTAAAAATGCAGCAGCAAAGAATCGAAGGAAATCTAAGTTTGGTACTTAAGGCTACGAATGAAGTTTTCCAGAATCTGTCTTCCATTCTAAAGGACACCTCATTTTTGCACAACGTTGCTGAAGCGCAAATATTTTCTTCGACTGAAGACTTGATGATGATAATCCTGGAAAGTTTAACGAAGAAACATATTTATTGCCTGCCAAAATTGCTGGACAGCTGTAAAATTTACTGGGACTTCTTGAAGGCACATTGTGATGCAGCTTTATCGAAAATGGTCGTTCAAATGTCATACATCGCTATGTGTCCATATAATTTTGATAGATTGGCAATTTTGCGATTTGTTATGCAATTAAGCAAAGATGTTGGTGATAACTGCTCGTTGGTGTCAATTGTTGTGAATCTGCAAAAGCCGGAGTCCCCGCAATATATTTCTGTCGTGGCTACAGCGATTCAGTTTGCTAATGAACAAGAAATGCTCCAGTTAAGCAACAAGAAGGAAATGTTTACTCCATTGAGAAGATTTTTGAAATCTACGAATATAAAGCATTCCAAATTGTCCGCCTTTGTTTTAAAATCTTTGACCACTTTCTTTGCTAAGATAGACGATTCTTCTGAGTGGAAATCAGATGAAGATTCGCAGTTGCTTCGCAATCTCCAGAAACCTGCTTTTGTAAACTACTGGACAGAATTTTTCAATCTGTATGAGGTTTTAGAAGAAAAGCAAATCCATATTATCCGACCATATTTTTCTAAACTGGAGGATATACGAAAAATTACTTCGGAAGCTTCTATTGAATGGTATTTTGTTATCCTGTACAAAATGCTCCAGCACGATAATCGCGGAGTGGCTAAAGAAGGAGCAGAAAAGTTTATCCAGTATTCGAATAGTGTCCTAGAAGACGCAAATAATTCCAAAGAAATGAAAACAAGAAGAATACAGTTTCTGGAATTCATTGAAAGCTCACTGTTGCCAATTTTAAAGGATCAAGTCGGTTGGATCTTCAAAACGGGAGATGAATTCTTCAGATATGTTTATCAGCTTGGGAAAACTTTAGCTTTTATCTTCAGCAATGAAAACGGACAACTCGGGGTGACTGAAAAAATCATGGGATTTATTCTACAAGCAGAGAAAGGACTTGGTGCTCACTTTCTTTACTTTTTGGTGCTCACTTTGGATTCTGCAATCAAAAGTATTCCTGTTTTAAAGAATTCTTCAGCAGAAAAGGATTTAGCCACCTTCACCTCGACTATGGTGAATATTGATAACGCACAGATACTCCATCCTTTGGAAATGATAGAAAGATATTTAAATAGGTCGCTAACGACAATCGACACGTTTATGAAAACGGAAATCGAAAAGAAATTAATCTGTATATTTTCAAATTTATCCAATTTGAAGTCAAATACTGCAAAACGACCAAAAGACATTCGGGAAACTACTTTAGCCTTTATCGGGGGATTGAAGAAAGATGTTTTCTGTCATGAAGAATGTTTCCGGGTTTTGAAAAAGGTGCCTTTAAAGCAGAAAGATGTAAACCTAGGTGCAGAGTCCTTTCATGGATTAACTGCAAATCAGATTCGAGGACTTCTGCGCTGGAGCCTTTTGTCCATAATTAATGAGACGGATATTCATGTAAGAGCAAGTCTTCTCCACAATTTCTTCAATACTTGTCTGGAAATAAACGACTTGAAGCATTGGTCCCCTGCTACAGTGAATGCTACAGAAGACATTTTTAAATGCATCGAATTACTTCGCTTAACTCTAGGAGAGCTGCAATGGCGACCTATTTCCGATGCCTTGAATAATTTTGGTGAGACTAAGGAATTATGGAAAAGATTGCAAAATATTCTAATCCTGACTTTTGTGAGTGGAGTTAGTCGCAAGAATTTCCTCAATATTGTCAAAGAGATGCACACGATTGAATTGTTTTGTAGTTTGAGTGACAAAATCAAAATGCCTTTGGTCAACGAATCCCTAAAACTGGTTAAGCCTAAATATAAGTTTACATTTGGCAGTAGCAACATTTCGGATTTTGTTCTATGCAAACTATACGTATTTTTTGTCGATACCTGTGATGAAGTATTAAGAAATGTGCTGACGACAAAAATCGTTGGATTCGAAGATTATTTTCTCCTGGGGAGTGTAGCCGGTGACCAAGATTTTGTAAACGATGGACTTTACTTGGAGGCTTTTAAAGAAAATTTGTCCTGCAGTTATTACCATTTGAAATACAGACTGTTTACCGCATTGGCAAAGAAAACTCTGTTGGGCACATCCCCAATTGAAATGAATTGTGATACCTGGAAACAGTACATTAACGTTGGACTGGACACTATGGATCTTTCTGGACAGAGTGGAGTTATTATGGCTGGGCCTTTTTTCTACGAATGTTTGAATTCTGTAAATGATTTCGAGTAAGTTTCAGTGGTTCCATTTCCATATAACGAAGTCTTTGTTGGAAACCCATTTTTAAAGTATTAAAAATGCAATATGCGTATTTAAATTCCTAACAGGTCCAAGGAAAAAGAAGAACTTGTTTTGCTACTTGGGCGTTTTGTGGAAATTTCCTGGAAACATTTGGATGAGCAAAGAAAAACGGAGAATTTCTGGAAAAGTTACAAAGCCCTTGTTAATTATATGACGACTTCTCTGTCCTTGACAAATACCGAGCTATTTCATAATGTAATACACAAAACAAATTTAATTTGACTTTTAAATAATTTTTCTAGCAGAAATTCCCTCAGTAAAAGTATTTTATGCAATTGTTTTGTAAATATAGTTTGTTGAGAAAACTTTTGAATACGGAGAAACCATTATGGGCATGTCCCTTGTAATGATGGAAGGCATTAAGAAATCTTGGAGACGCAACTTTGTTGCTTTGGGCTTGGATTTAAAATTACGTGAGCAGGAGCAACTTAACAGCAATATTCTAAACATGTGCGTATCTTCTGCTTGTTTCGGGCCAACTATGGTTAAAACTTTGAAGTAAGAAACATTTTTAATTAGACACGTTTTTCTAAGTTTTTGGAGTTTTTGTATTCATTGTTTGAATTTTTTGCAGGGTTGACTTTAGCCTATGGGAATACATTATTGCTGAGAATTTGCAATCGGACATTTCTGGAGAAATTTTAAACACGAAGTATATATTATTCTAGCCTTAAGCAATACTAGAACTCAAAAGTTAACGTGGTATTTAAATTGAAAATTTTGTGAATTTTGCAGTCATTTTAACGCAGCGTCACAAACGAGGCTCCTAGCAGTAATGTTCATCCAGATGATGTTAACTAGCGAGCAATTGCTATGTGACGGAAAGAATAATAATTGTGCTGAACTACTATTGAAAAACGTAGTGGACCAATTACTGAAGATAAACGAACTTGTAACTACATCCCGAAAAAGATATTTCAATAACTCGTCGAGCCATCGACTAAAGCAAAGAATTGCTCAGACGTTGCTAGTTCTCCAGCACTTATTCTCTCAGGTAAGTTAACAAAATAATGCAACCATTTATTACGTACAAATTGACTAATGATTAATGATGTTGATTACTGAATAACCTTTATCGTGTAAATATGTACCTAGGATATAAATATGTAAAATATAAAATTAAATAATAATAAAATAAAATATAAATATGTAAATATGTACATAGGATATAAGAAGAGAAGTGACGGAAAAACTTATGGACTCGCTGGAAAGTGATAGTACCCAACCCAGTGTCCGATATTTGTTGGAGTGGATAATAATACGAAATCTTGCAACTGACAACAAGGACTGGGATATATTTTTTGAAAAATCAATCAGTGTAAGTTTAAAAACTGAAGCTAAAATCTTTATATACAAATGCGCTGTAATATATGTACAATGATCTTATCTGGGTAATATTTATCTATAATTTTTAGTGCTCAAAAGCTAGAGAAGGTTTCGGGGCCTTTTTTGCTACAATGTGCCTGCATACAACGGCCATACTAAAAGATAACGAATCTTCAAAAATATTTTTTGAAAAATCTCTTCGACAGCTAACGGACTTGCTTCTTGGGAAACATTTTACTGTAAAAGTGTATTCTTTGGTATGTTCAGTAGATCAATTTCCAGTTTACTTATAGTTCAACATAAACTATAATTTGTAATAGAATTAAATCTTTGTTATTGTAAATAGATAAGCTTTCAAAAAATTTACGAGATTGCACAGCAGAGAAACTGGAACTCTGTGATTGAACCTTTTAAAGCTATTTACGATTCGTTGAAGAACTTTACTTTGACTGGCAACTTCACAAAAATACACCAGAACATAATGAAGGATTTCTATGTTAATATATTCCATGCGGAGACTAATTACAATTATCCAGTAAGTAACCACATATATATGTATGTAAATACTATGCATATACTTTATATAAGTATTAAGTGTGCATAAGCTTTACATAAGGGAAGGAATATAATTATTATAATATGTTTAAAATACCACATTACAAATTACAGGTAATATTTATTCATCTTCCTCGCATTGCTGAAATGGCGACTGACGAAATTATCCCGGAGGCATCGCTAACTGCTTTGTGCAACGAATTTGATAAAAACTTTCGCTATGACTCTACCACAAAACCAAAATTGAGCTGCCCTTCACAATTAGCCAAGTCTTACAAAGAATATCAAAAAGACACTTGGCTATACCGAGCCATTCTTGGTAATTTAATCTTGTTATGTGTAATTCCTAATAATTAGTGCAATAGAAATGTATTGTGTATTGCTAAGTAAATAATATTTTTATGAATTACCTTTACTTTTTTTGTAAAAATAGACGGAAGAGAACTTGGCGAAGTAGTGCCTACAGAAGTGGAACAATTGGACACTTCTAATGACCAGGAACCGTCTACGGGAAATCTACAGAAGAAAATGAATCCATGGAAATTTTTGCCTGTTGCGGATGAGATATCTGAATTTCCTGAGCAGATTCAACTCAGGAAAATTAATTCGGCTGAGGACGGGCTAATAGTCGTGGCTTCGTTAATTGATCGTGCTCCGAATCTTGGGGGACTGTGCAGAACTTGTGAAATATTTGGTGTATCCAAGTATGTGATATCGAGTATGAAAGTCCTGGATGATGTCCAGTTCAAGAATTTAAGTGTTTCTGCCCAGAATTGGGTTGGCCTCCTGGAGGTAAAAAAAAGTTTACTTAAATGAATTTTAAAAATACGATTAATTATTTACATAAAACTACATATTTACATTTATAAATTATGACTCTTTGCTTATGTAGGTTCCGGTAAAGGATTTGGAAGTCTTTTTAATATCACAAGCTGCGAAAGGGTATACAATCATTGGAGTGGAGCAAGCAACTGAATCAACGAAATTAAATTCATACAAATTCCCCAGAAAGTCACTTCTTCTACTTGGGTAATTGAGAAGTTATTTCTAAATTGATGATTGCAAAAATAATGAAGTTTTAATAATGATGGACAAGATAAAGTAATTTAATTACATGAAATAATTTGTATATTAATAGAAATGAGAAATCTGGGATTCCTACGCACCTTCTTCATTATCTTGACCAATGCCTGGAAATTCCCCAAGTTGGGGTAGTGCGATCTCTCAACGTACATGTAACTGGAGCGTTGTGCATTTGGGAATATGCTTCTCAACTCAATAACATGTGATTCTGATACATGACCAATTAACTCGTAACATTGCAGGTTTATTTACGTTTTTTGAAGAATAAAATGATCTAATTTGTAAATAGACAATATGAATTAAATATTTATTTGTATATATGTAAAAAAAAGTTGTATTTATTCAAGTTAAATGAATAAACAATAACAAGACATTTACATAATTCCTAACAAGCTACTACTTAAGACCATTGAAAGAACATTTTGTACTATGGAAATTATATTTAAAATTTCACATTCAGAGGGCTTTAAAATAACCCAAAATGTAGCTTAAGTGACTGCAAATAAAAGCCTTATGTCACTCACTGACTACCATTTTCAAAAAATTATTAATTATTCAATGTTTGCTATTGAAAACAAATTGTATAGTCATTTACGGTCATTATCTCTATCAGAGATGAAGATTGGCAAAGACTGCTGCTGGAATCCCATAATAATATTCTGTATATGCAAACCTTCATTCATATTATGTAGATTTCCATCCTGGGGAAATGGGTATGGATTTGCATTACAGTTGCTAGGACACTAATTTGCAATGCTTTGTAATTAAATTGGCCACGGAAATAAAATACAAGTGCAATGTTCGCTTTTTACAGTTTAAATTCTCCAGGAATACTGCCAATCGTTCTAAGATTTTTATCCGAATAGCATGCAGTACACAAGTGTGAGTGTTGCCGTTCAATATCTAATTCAAACTGGAGGAAATTGTTTGTTTCGTGAAGGATGATTGACGTGATTAATATTCCTGTATTTCGGATGCGGAGCCAGGGAATATATAACAAGCGGGTTACTATCAAATCGGGAATTTTCTCCTGGAACAAATGTCATTAGCCTGGAAGTGGATGATTGTCCTCATTTTGCCCAATGTATCACATAAGCCCAGAATTATATAAACGCCACGTTCAAAATGTGTTCATATTCCGTGTGCTGCTAGTGAAATTTGTGACCTATATTCCTGCCATCATTGTTCTAATTCTTCTTCAGGCCATCGAGTCGCTTGGGAAAGCGGTTGTCAGATTTTGTTTCCTGGACTTCTTCCCTGGCTTTATTTTGATCTCTATTCTTCTGGGAGCGGCCTACATCATCCACCGTTTTCGTTGCTGCTCCAGGAGGGCGAGATTCGGTTTATTGAATACTTTTCTCGCTCTGAGATCATTTTTGCTCGCTGCTCTCGTCATGGTTTCTTTCGTCTATACCGAAATCATCCTTCTCCAGGAAGACGCTTTTGATGAAGAGTACTTGCTCGAGATAGACAATAAAACGGCTCGTTTCGAATACTTTTACCACGCTCCCAACGCAAGTGCGTACTGGCCAATGTGTCTTTTCATTGTCATCATCTATTTTTATCTCTTCATTTTGCTGCTCCTCTTCTGGAAAAAGTATTACATCTCCAGTCGCAAAATGAACTTGATCATCTACGTCAATTTCACCGCACTCTCCTTCATAACCCAACTTATCGTTCTCACCAGCAACTTTTTTGGACCTGGACCCCTCATGGTGGATCACATTGAGACTAGCATCGCCCTTTGTGTCGGATTCATCATCATAAAGCTATATCAACGAAGATTTGATCTCATTTTTAGAGGAGAACTCCTGTCCATAAGGGAAACTGAATATAAATGGTGTGCTATTAAAGTTACCTATTGAATTTATCGTCTATAGTTTATTAAAGGGACATGGAATATGGAGAAACTTGGAGAAAGTGTAATTATTGTAAGATTCCCAGTTTTTATTCGAATTAAACAGTTCTTTGTTAATACATGTTTCATTGTATATATTTTGTACATTCATTTTCATCTTCTTTTCAATTTTATGTATAACACATGTATTTGCACAATTTACATGACATTTCTCATTGTCAGTTTTATGATAAGCTCATATAATCATCATCTAGAATAGTCACATGCAGGCAGTGTGTCAAGAAAATGTGGATTTAAAAGGAAAGTACAAGTTGTGAAAGTTTTGAACCATATTTATGTGTAAAAAGAGAAAGCAAATTACTTATCCTGTATTTTCTTGACTCAGTGATGATGTATTGTATTACATAATGTATATTTGCATATAAAAATTATTTCCCAGTACATACTTTCATCAATATTGACTAATACAAATGTTAGCTCAAATACCTAATTAATGTTAATTTGTGCATTTTGATGAAAGGAATCTTTTTTTCAGTATACTTAATCCACAATTAAATCCTTATAAGGGATATGCATCTTTCGTGAGTTATTGAGGGTTGGTGCTGGAGCCAAACAATGGGAAGAGATTAAAGCTCTATTTTGCGTTACGCTGTGTAAAAATCTGTCTTAAAGCGTAATTCGGATTATTCCTTACCTACGTATATATTATATATACAACACTACATCTACATAATTTAACTTTTACATTTAATGCTTTAAAAATGATTATAGTGTAGGAAAATGAAACTAATTTACACAGAAATGAAAAAAAAATTATGGCTAATAAGACTCATCTTGATATTGATATTTGACATTATTAGGTACCTACGGTGCTAGCAGGAATTATATAAAACAAAAATGCATTCCAATAAGTAATTAGCGTATTATATACTATTTAACACAACAATTCGCATTCGAGTAAAAGGCTTTTGTCCTGCCCACCTACATATCTGTATATATATACACGCAGTCCACCGACAGTGCGACAGTATTATTAATGACATTAGAAGTTAGTACAATATAACACAATTACTCATTTACTATGCACATATCTGTAATATAAATATTTTCTTTATACATAATAGTATTAGAGTACAGACACCATATTATTAAATCATCATAATTGTGGTTTCCTTTAGGAGCAACCTCTATTAGTACATAATATTACAATGTATATTCGTATTATTATGCTTTATCAGTGAATTTCTTGATGCATATAAAGTGAAATAAAATTATATATTATGTACATGTGATAATCTTTTAGGTTTCAAATACATAGTATAGAAATGACTCTTTTGTATTGTGGTTTTGGTCTAGATAATATATATGTACTTACAAGTAGTGAAATTATTTACTCATTTCCCTCTTTCATAAACTTACACAAGTATATATTATTAATATTATGCTAATAATCATTACAGAATTCAAATTGCAAATTCATTCATTAATTAGTATTACATTTTAATAGCTATATATATATATCTGTTAAAAACCCAATTGTAACTTAATTATTGTGTCTTTGTGGCAAACTTCACATGTTTGAAGTCAGTGTACATTGAATAAATGTATTTCCCCCCTACAATTTAAAGGCTAAGTGTCGCAATTCTCAATCCGAGAGGAAATGCGAACATCTTGTGCGTTGAAACGCTTTCAAGATAAAAAATCTGTAATCTTTCTTACGGGGGTATTAATTGATTAATTAGTCATACACATTTTTAGGGTAAAACTAGAGTAAATGCAAATGGTGAAGTACAGGACGGGTAAAATACACTACACGTATATTTATGTGATCTTATATCATATAAACAGCATTAAATACGACTGTATCACACTTTTTAAGAAATTTTGCAAAATATCACAATGATTTCTTATGTAAAAGATTTACAAATCATTTTTACATGGGGATGGATTTTGTCAGTGATTTATGAAATGTGTGTGGGCTATTTAGGATCTGACATATATGTGACAGAGATCTGTACAGTCTCAG
>JAQFYC010005722.1:0-13735 GCA_034694165.1 Tomocerus mixtus
ATGTTTTCCAACTTATTTTAGCAATCAGTAAGTAGCTACTATATAGCTATGCAAATGTGCCTCATCGTCATGTTATTTAGTATGTAATTTAGTTTTTTCGTTTTCCTCCTGGTAAGGCATGGTGATCGTGTGATTTCTCACAGAAAACGCTAAGTAAAAGAATGTTTTCATTTTTTTGTTCCTATTCAAGCTCAAGTTGTTTCCAACAAACTACTCACATACTTTAGGCCAGATATTTACTGTCTACAAAGCAGTAATACCTGAACATACTTACATCATTACTGCTACATAAATGTTGAGAGCTAAATAATGTTATTGCACTAAAATATGCAGTGTAGGTAGGTACCTCTTAATTTAGGGTTGGTACTGATTTTGTGAACTCGTGTTTCTGTACACTTATGTAGAAGGTTATTCAACACTTAATTTTTTGAGCAAAAAAGGGCATACGTATATAAACATTTTATAAGAACCAGTAGGTACAAATATTTACCATATTATAAAAACAGGGGGTACAAATATACTTATGCATTGTATGGAATAATGGGGAATGATAATAATTCCTTTTTTAAGTTACACTTGCACATGGACTTACACATTATATCCGTACGTAGACAATAGGAACGCGATAATTGATATGCTTTTGTCTCGAGTCCAATTTTCTATCCTTATTAAGCAATAACACAGATGAGACAAATGCTCGAATTCTAAAATTGTATAATGTCACGACACGAATGAAGTAAGAAAAACTTTTCTGTCTCAATCTGCAAAAGAATACGGTAGGTACCTACATATTCACTTAAGAATGGAATCTTTAGTCTTTAGTCTCCCATTAAATACGATATAACCATGACACACACATATAGAACCAGAGCATGCACTCGGGTTGGGTGTCCTGTCCTGTTCTGTCCGTTAATATTACATATACATTGAAATGTAATATTGTTTGTTGCTCTCTTTGCAACTACGTAACGAAACATACCCATAAGAAATAAAGAACGAAAGAACGCAATCGACATCGCACACAAATCGCATCATCATATAACAATAAAAGGAAACAGTTTGAATATATTCCCCCAACTGCCCACACAAACTCATAAAATATTTGTAATAATAAGTGCTATTAGTAACCTACGTATGGTTTTGGTTGTACAGGTAGGTAATATCATTTTTATGGTAAAATACTACATATACATTGCCTTGCTTTGTCTGCGTTTGCTTTAGTTACAGGATTCAATGAATAACATAGCATAATACTTATTCAGACTCAGAGTCAGACAGCTAGATATACATAACATACCTAGCTACGAAAAAGTATAAAAGAAACAATCATAAAACAAAAACACAAAAAGGCTCTGTGTGTTCTCTGCTGACTGATTATAAAATATAGTCATCCTTCATCCCTATCCTGTGTGTGTGTGCTGTCCTGTCCCTCTGATGTTATGTTGTTTTGTTGCTCTGCTTAAGTTTACCTTTAATACCCACATTATGTATTTAGTATGTGTATACACAGAAACATTTCAATGTTAGTTATTTCTAGCAAATATCTGAAGGAAACCACCTAGGATGGTAAATTCTAACTTAACAAAGCAAGTCTCTAGTGCTTGCTGGTCTTGGTCTCCTGTCTTACAGTAAACTAAAGTAACTATAACAGAGGAGATAAGAAAACTGAATTCAGTTATGTACTGTGTACAATAAGTAAACTAACTCTGGCACTCTGGCCTGTCTTACATACACAAAAGAAGAGAATAACGAACGAAACCTCTTTGCCGTATGGTATATTATGATGAAGATGGAGAAAAAATTCACCTCACATTAGTCCGATGCTAAAGCCAAAGTCAAAGCCAACGCAAAGCTAACTTTTAGCTTTGCAACATGCTGCATGCGATAATAAACCTCTTTTAGTTAAATACGTGCACTATAAGGTACCTTCTCATAATTTTTGCGTTATGCAGAGGAATCACTTGAGTCATGCAACGCTCCACGATCAGCCAAGCCAGCTCAGCACAAAACACAATGCAAAAGGAACCCAGCAACAGCCAACCAAACCAAACCAAACCACCAGAGCAAAACTCGCAAACAAAGCCATACTTCACAATCAGCCATATTATTCATGAATCTATATTATATCCAACAAAACTATCAAGTGCACGACTTAGCCGTTTGTTTTATGTTACATATACTTAGAACTTAGACTTTAGACTTAGTTCCAACCAACCCATGCAAAAACAGAACAGACAGCACACAACTAAATGGCAATTCATATTCTAACTACTTAGTTAGTTAGTTTTAGCTTTGTGTTAGTGAATGAGTGTCTATAAGCAATATAGATAGAGATAAATATTTGTGCGTGCAAATATTCAACACTCACAACACAAATCTCCTGCTATTCCAAAATGCATCATTATCTAAATTTTCGAGGAACGTTTCATACAATTATCATCTGTATAAGCATCGGCCACACTGTAAACAACTGCTGTGATACACATTAAATAGAATTCAAGCTCATAAAGTACATGCTATACTAAATAGCAAAAAATATCATACTTCTCATATAGTACTACGTAATTACGTATAGGAATGCTATCATAAAATCTTTATTTTTGTCATCTTTTGCATGTAATGACCACTACGTGTGATGTAAACAGAGATATCAATCTGGAAATTAAGGCTGTTGCTCTTATGCAAAAATGTTATCAGATTTTTCTTGCAATTACCTAACTATCGAGCTGTGTAAGATGCAAAAGAATGGGATGCTGTACTATACCAGTAGGTATTAAGTTTACATTAAACGTTTTTGCATGTCGAGAGTGGACGTCAATTCACATAAAAGTGATGGCAATCAGTATAGCAGCCAAGTATGCAGAAGAGTACAGAAAAAGCAATTAGATAACGCATAATTAGTTTCAAGGTATGCAGAATGTAGTTTATAATCTGTATAATACATTTAAGCCATTGTACCGAATCACGACAGGACCAGGACAGGCCCACAGACTTGAGTAGACAGCTCATTGATATTTATGTTTATTTCCGCACTCTGACTTTCATTGAAATACATACACGTTAACGTTGTGTAGTTGTAGTTCTAATAGTGCAGTATTTCATTAGACTGACTACTTACTTGCGGTAAACCGTTTGTTGTGGTTTGGTTTGGTGTGGCTTGGCTTGGCTTGGCTTTGGAACCCTACGGATATTATTAATATCGGGATGACGTGACAGTTCATTTTTTATTCACTTATACATTATCTCCACTACAAATCTAGACAAATCTACGACGCTATTATGTAAAGTGTATGCATGTAATGCATTACATTATGCAAACTTGTGTTTAGTATATCACTAGGATTATCCCTTCCCACTCGAGTGTTTTGAGTATTCCTTTTCCCTGTCGAGTCCGTGTCTCAGTCTCAGTTTCCCATTCACACAACACGAACAAATGCATAAATACATGCTTTATTTCACAGTATAATATTTGGGTTAATCATATTTATGTATTCCATGTACTTGAGATGAAATCTTTGAATGTTTACGTTTACAGTTTATAAATATTTCCTCTTTGTTTATGATGGCGTTTCAATCCAAGAGGGACATTCTCAGATCTTTGAACAAATAACAGAACACTAGGCTTTATTTTTTCAGAAAGAAATTAAATACATTACAATATTTTATGTTAAGTCAGCAAGAGTACCTACAGAAATGTAAAACTCAAGAGCTTATCATACTAAGTCCAATTCAAATACATACGTAACTTTAAATAATCTAATAAGTATGTACATATTAAAGCAATAAATAATAAATGTGTCAAGCGCAAGAGAATAATGAAAACATATATTAATCATCAGTCACAAAATATCTTGAATGAATTCTTACAGGCACCATTCTTATTCTATGAAATTCAGGCTAATATTATGCATCTGGATAATGTCATAAGAAAAAATAAGGAATAAAAAATATCTCATACAATAATACGTATGGGCATTTTTTTCCACTAATTTTTATATGCATGTGCTGCACAATATTTAGCAAAATTAGTTTATATACTTCTAACACAATTTTTATCTTGCGAATATATAACATTCCTCTTCTAATTGTATTAAATTTTTTGAAAGAATCTCTCAATTTACAAAAAAATATTGTGTACAAGGTACTGATAGTACTATAGGACACAACAAAGCAGCAAAAATCGAATCGAGCCATTGCATACGGATGTATTATCTAATTATTCACACATATGTACAAACGTGCGTATGTCCATGCTATTAAGACTGTACGCACATGCCGCAAGCGTATAATTATGTAATTTTAATCATGTGTGCGTGTATGTAGTATAGATTCTAGATGCAAATCCCAGGCCAGGTTCACGAGATCCTTTCTATGTAATTTAATATGTATAATAACAATTCTAACCCTAAGTATAGCCTATCGATATCGGTGCGTGCATAAATTATGTATCTTTTTACTGATAACGAACATAAATAGGTACTATGTGCTATGTATGTGGGATCATTTTCATTAGCGATGGATTTACGCAGACAAGGATATTAGATTACACACACATCTGGGAGAAATATGTGTATGTAAACTACACAGTACACTGCACGTGAACTGAACTTTGTGTATCTGCAGCAGATAGCAGTTAATTTATGTGAGTACTTATAAATATGTTCATCCTTCCTTTACGCACTTTCTCCAAAAGTGAATACAAACATCATACAAAGTACATTATAATAATATATACATATCTATTCTTCCTTCTAATATAAGTTATAGTGTTGTGTAGCATCTGTCCAATTACAAATACAGCTTTACAAATTGCTAGTATGTTAGAAAGAATGGCTCGGGCCATCATGCTATGGTATTAGTTGCTACATACAATAATTTATATACACTCAATCTACACTTTGCTCTATAAAAAGTAAGGTATTAATCTACTTATAGTGTTGTAAGTGATTTATTCTACAAAATGTCTACAAAGTCAACATCAATAGTAAGGATCGTTACACCGACATCGATAAGCCTTCAGACTTGTTCGTTGTCGTGTCGTTCAATAGGATCTTCTACGCTCGATTTAAGAAAAAGGAAGACTTGCCGATGAGCAGGCATTTAATTTACTGTGGTTTACTTACTTAGCATTCTGTCATTAAGTCTCTTTCTGTGCGGCAGGTTATTATGTATTTTGCATGCACGTATTTTTTCTTACTACATTGTGCGTCTTTTTCACGTGTCTGTGCACACACATGCTATACATACTATTTGTAGTAACTGCGTCTACTATTAGTTCAGTTCTAATTCTAGTATATAATAATAGTTCCTTCATATCATTACTGACTTGCTTTTGCTTACTTGAAAGTTAACTTAGTTAGAAATGGAACTGAATCGATGCGAGTGAACTTCAGTGAGTTTAAGTTGTTAGTTTGTTAGTATTAGTGAATGAGTTGGTTCTTCTTCCTCTAAGTAAACTTGTATTTATTATCATAGTGTGTGTAGTTTGTCTACGTGCATGTTGTGTGGTTGTCTTGTAGAATAATCTACAAAATATATTCAGTCATACATAGGTACCTGGAAAGGTATACATATTTGTTAGTTTTTTCTATATGCTTTTTACGCCTAGTGGTACAAAATGTTCTTTAAACATTCTTCTTCTTTGTGTCTTGTCTTGTCTGGCCTTTCCTTTCGGTTAAAGTCTAAAGAACCTAGCTGTACATATTATTATTGTATAGCGTAGAGAACAGAACACACAACTAAAGACAAGACAACACGCACAAGACATGCAACTTTGCATGTCAGCTCAAGTCACTCAATCCAACTTCACAAGCTCAATCAGCTCAGTCTTCTTAGTGTCAGTCAAAGAGTGCGAATCCTATTCTCTTACTTATACAAATAGTCAGTCCAGTCGAGAAGAACTTAGCTTATGCCTCCTAAACGGACCTAAACAACAAACCAAGCCTAAAATAATTTGCAGAACTTTTTGTACAACTGTTGTCCCCAATTCGAGAAATTACGCAGTATGAACCGATAGGCAACACATTTTCTAATTTTGGACGAATTTTAAAGTGATTCCAAGCCGAGCATGATATCTACACGAAAGTTTAACAAAAATGTTTTAGATATAGCCGTCTTTTTGGTTTTTCTGAGACGTTTTCCTTAAACTTGGTTTAGCAAGTCTGTTAGTCTAGTCCAGGATTGGTTTTTAGCTTTTCTACTTAAGTTAACTCTCTCCTGATTGCTTTAATAATATCATTACTTTTACTTTAGCTTTGTGTATACAGTATACATACGTACATGTGATGGCTTTGTTTCGTATGTTTGTATTTTGCTCAATACAAATCGCATGTACAACTCTTATTACTCAATTCCATGTACGCAGTTAAGTTAAGGATACGCTTAATCGGGAATACATATTTGGCAAATGAAAAATATGCCTATTTATTATTTAAATGGTAAAAGTTCCCTTGCCCTTAAAACAACAGCTAAAAACTATTAAATGCAATGCAGTGTAATTTGTACTTAGGATATCGTTTAGTAAATCTGTAGAGCTGGCCTGGCTTTGGTCTTGTCTGGCCTGGTCTGGTCTAACAAATTATATAGCTAAGTATGCAGTAAACCAAATGGTAATTCACAAGAAAATAATTTGCGGCTTCTGCAACGATAGAATGGAATCTCATTATTTTTACCTATTATCTTAATGTAGATACCCACAAAGAATACTTATCGTTAACCTCACTTAGCTACGGTAATTTGGTACATTGCTATTAGCATAAATATGCAAGTTTCTCTACCATGCACTCATATGTGGATAACTATTGCACTTATTTGACACAATCCCTTTAACTATAATAGCTAAGTTGTTGTAATGGAAGATTAAACAACTTGAATAATGAATAGTTAAGATTTGCCTCGTCTTTTGCTCTTTTATTGCTTACCTAACACTAACAGTATATTCTGTACATCACATCACATCAGGTTTCAGTTTTCTTTTGTATGAAATAATTATCTAGAAACTAACCTGCAATTCCAAGCAGGTGCCGTAGGCCCCAACCAGACTTGGCCTGGCCTAGGCTCATAACATAACAATTTCTACTTTGACTTAAACGAAATGTTTTGGAGTAAGTATAAGTAAGGGATGAATTGCTTATCAACTAATCCTGTTGAAAACTGCATAATGAAAGAAGACTCGTATCACATCAGAAAGCTACTCAACTCACTTTATTAGCGTGGTAAATTGGAAAACAAGTGAAACATTAAATATAAATGTGTAGTTAGCATTATAACATATTTACATGCAATGCAATCAACCGCTTCCATACTTCTAGCTTACTTACTTAGTTAGTTACTTTACAATTAGGAAAACGAAGCCAAATATCCCATTCATCCGTATCAATGTCAGAGCCTTTGAACTTCAAACAAACAAACCAATCAAGAAGACTTGTTTTCGGTCTCATTGTCAGTGGTTACATTACATAGCATTAGTCAGCCAAAGCTAAAGTTGAAGGTAAAGCTAAAACTAAGCTTAATTCCTGATTTGACTTGGCTTGGCTTGACTTTATTTTACTTTAACTTCACATCACAGAGAAAAGAACAGAACATCCGTCAGTATTGTATTTGGAGTTTGCTTACTTACAATTAGTTTCTATCTATATCTATTCTCTCCTGTTAACAAAACAATGGTTGCACTCAAGCTATCTTTTCCCTTCACTCATGAAGAGAAGATGAGAAGAAGACACGCTTTTACGTTCACGTATTACTTACTATTACAATTACATTACATTATTCTGTGTGTTGCATTCTCTTGCTTTAGCTTGGGGATTATTGAATTCAATAGAAGAACTAAGCTTGAAGGAATGCATTTTATCTATTCCCTTTGTTTGAACTAGAATACAAATAGCTAGGAACTTTTGATGTCCATATAAATATCTACTTATCTGTAGCTAACTAAACTTCCTATGACATGAAATGAATCCGCACGAGAAAATAAAACCTTCTAATGTACTTGTAAAGCATTTCTATCAGCAAACAAAAGAACCACAGGGATTGAAATTTTTTGTTTTGCTTTCTTCCCTCTATCTCTGTCAAATGTCTTTATTAATCCAGCCATTCCCCATTTATACTTAGGAGTACAGTACAATGTAGTAATGAGCACAAGGTTTATTTTTATATACAGACACAGCCCGGGTCCAGTCTATTTTGTATTGACATTCCAAAAGCCTTCGATACAGTCGACCATTATATTCTTGTTGTTTGGCTTGCATGTTATATGTATTGTAGTAAAGGTAAAATAAGGGAAAGGACTAGGTTCTTGCTTTGTTTTGTCGCATCTAATGTTTCCATCATCGTTTCCTTATCAAGGTGATAGCAATAAATTAAACGCATTTATTGTAAAAAGGCACTGTATTAGTACTCTAGCATTTCCTATGCAGTTCGGGGTGAAAGAATTTAATCTAAAGAAATCCTTGTATTCTTTTATAAACCTTATACTATATCCTATCTTTAGTAGTCGCATAAAGATAACTAACATACATAAATACAAATATAGGGTACGTAGGTTGTACCTTTAAATTATCCGGTAAGAAACTATGTGGTTTTAAATGGGGAGCCGTGGAAGGAACTCGGGGAGAGTTTTACGCCTTCCAAGCCTGGCTTGGCTTGTTTTTGGCTCTGGTTCTGGTTCCTAGATAACATCCGGCTGTGATGTAATAAAACAAGTAAGCAAGCTAACCAAGTCAGAGTAAGAGAATCAAGAGAACCATTCAAGTCAAGACTAGACGTAGGAACAGGGCTAAGGCTAAGTTATAAGCTTCAGTCCTGTGGTTCTCCAGTTTCCATACAAGACCTACAAAATACAAACTAGCACATACGCTAAATAAAACTCAAACTACCTGGATGTGATGTGATGTGATATAATGTGATGTGAGTATTAAAGTATGCAGGTAGTTAGTTAGGTTAGTTTAGTTTCTAATTCCTCCGGTTTATTTCACTAGTTTAATCCGTTCTGATGTCGAGTCTCTTCTGATGTGATTTTGCTTGGCTTGGTCTGGTCTGCGTCTAGCTGAATGAATGTACATAGTGTAATGTAATATAATGAATTCTATGTATACACCTTGTAATGTAAGTAATACGTAGCTTATCCAGCTCTAGCTCCCTTCTCCGTGTATATTATGTGTAAGAAAAAGTTTTGACTTGAAGACATGCCTTTGCCTAAGGCAGTGTAGCCACCTTGCCGCCGAATTCGTGCTAAAACTTCATCCATCTTATAACTTCAGCATTGCATTGCATTATTTCAGTCCAGGGTAGGTGAACCAGCAACCAGCTAGCTAGCCACAAACCACCTCGCCGTAATATATCTCAAAACAAGAGGCTGTCACTCTCAGCCCATGCCTACTGCCTACTGCCTACCTTACCTTACAAAGAGTAATAATAATACACCTTAGCTTAGTTCAGATTTCAGATTTACCTGACCTGCTTAGGTTAGCATAGCATAGCTGGTAGATAAATAGTTACTTACGATTAGTTAGCTGATATTATTCTATGTACGTGTAGGAATATGTGTGCACTCTCACTCTATCTAAGTAATAACACTACTAGCACTAACACAAGTAAGTAAGTAAGGACAATGATGAACTAAAACTAAATGTAAAGCTTTACTACTGCACTGACTGATTATTGTGAGTCAGTGGATCAGATAACCATTCAATTCTCTACACTTTATCGTGTACCTTGTAGAATGAATGGTCATGCCATGCCATGCCGTCGTGTATAATTCTAGTTACTCATTTTTAGTGTTCTACTGCTCCTGATAGCTGATAGTAAATTATTTTCTCCTTATATTGTGGTGATGAAAGTCTGGAGTTTGTAGATTAGGTTGAGAAGAACATAAAATACTATGCATTTGCTTTTAATTAAATCTTTATTGATTTTGTCTCTCAGTGGGCTATAAAATGCGGCTCTACCTTCACCCCTAGTATCGTTATATCTCATAATTAGTTAAATTGGTTTCCACAACAGTACCTACTGATATATGTGGTTAATAATGTATGTCGCGTTACAGCTACTATGATGTAGTTTATGCATTAAAGTATTCCAAAGAGAGATCTACTGGCTAATTGCATTGTAAGATAAGTAAATACAGTGGCTAAGTTAGTGTTTCCTGGATTCAATTTGTATTTCGGATGGTGATTCATTAATTTATGTAGCACTAACTAGTTTTATGAAGTATGAACTGGAGATGATAAAATAGTACATATAATGTATAAGGGGAATAAATGGATTGGTAAAATGGTCGAATGCACGTACGCAAAATACAGAAATATTAAAAAGACAGAATTTCGAATACATTGAATAAAATTAAAAGTACAATACACAATCCTTTAGGTAGGAAGAATATTCAGTTCCTTAAGTATCTGATTAGCAAATACAGAAATTGCAGACATTTTAGTTTATTTCCAAAATTCAAACTATTGTTAGACGAATTTTCGATATATTTGCCTCATTCGTTCTGTCAAATGAATTCTGCGTATCACATTTATTAGTTTTGCTCCATTTTGTCATTTTACCATTTCCCCATGGGCCTATTAAATAAATGCTTTTATGTAATGTACACTTAGCTACACACAATGTCTTGTTTTATATTTTAATGAACGAAGAAATGAGAAACACCACTACGATGTCATTCGATGCCCTTTTGCTTGAGTTTAGTATTTAAATATCCAGTTACATATATAATTGGAATGCTAATCCACTTTATAATTATCACAGGGATTGTGTTTGTATTAAATAAAGGGAGAAAAGGTTAAAAACGGGATGCAAAAGAGTATTTCAGTTTGAAATGTGTTTACTGCAGTGTAATGTCTTTAGACAGAGATAGAGCAATGCTCCCATAGTGTAATCATCAACATTATTGCCTATTTACAAAGATCAATTGAATCGTTATAATAGATACTACATGGATAGTTACTTAGTTTCCCTACAATACCAGTAGTAAAGTACCTACTTTGGTGATTCTATTCAACCCTAGTATGGCTGTCGGCTTCGATTTATATATAGTGTTATTGTACTCGAGTCCTTGTGGATTTTGAAAAGTCAGTTTATTGTTAGTTTTTGGTTTCATTTCGGGGAATACAGTAGGGTTTGTGTTTGGTTTTAGTATTTCTTCACTGCAGACTGCATTCGACTTGGATTGCATTGCAGTGCACTACTTAGCATCAAGATCAGATCAGCTATCAGTTCATATGTTCCAGAGAAATAAAAGAACGTGATGTGGTGTAGTTTTCCCTGGAAACTGAAAAGGGAATCGAAACTTTCGGAAGCACCCTCCTCTTACTTACTTACTTTTACTCTACTCTATCGTACCTAACAATCCAACCCTCAACTCAAACTGATTCCAGTTTTCCCATTCATTCATCATTTATGTGAATGTGCCCTTCTCTCTTCCTCCTCCTCAACTGCAATTCACTGCACCGAACCACATTGAGACTTCTTTTAGCTTGCATCAGCAGATATTTTTACTACTGCTACAATATATATATACTTACGTATCGAAAAAACAAGACCAGAGGCTACTTATACATAACAGTAGCACATTTTTGGAAAATGCTACGTGTATTGTATTCCTTATCAAGTGGGAATATGTATAATATCAAAGTTTATGTCAATGGTTACATAGCATGCAATGCAATATATTATGCACTAACTTTATTACTTACCTTAAGAAGGCAATCATACATATACTAGTACAGCAGAATCAGTATTGTAGTGTATTATTCACGTATGGAGTAGGTAGGTACCTACAATTTTACAATAATGGTAACTGGAAGAGTTCCAGTAAAGCACAGTGCAGCAGACATCCAGAAAATTGTACAATATCTGGATCTGGCATGACAATAGCACTGACAAAATCTACTTAAAATAATGTGTGGCTTACCTTTCCGTATTTATTATTCTGAAAACCAATTTCGAATAAGTACATGCATACAGATACTTGAGTGTGTATGTATGTAGAATTTAGAATGTGTTTGAATGAATGCTTTACAAAAGACAGATATGATTACGTATGGAAGGAGTAGAGACAGAGACACACATAAAGCTGGTTCTTTTAGTATAAATACAGTAGGAACAGAAGTTTACTTACATATATCAGTACTTGCCTTGCCTTGCCTTGACGTAGTATACATACAATACAGTTATATATAATCTAAATATTTAAAGCACGTACGAATTTACGAATGCCGAGAAATGTGATCCATCAGAATTGTCGAATTGTCTACATCGTAAGTATAGGTATAAGGCAATGTTATGCTTACAAATGTATTCTGAATTATTGTAGATTCGATTGTATGCAGAGTTAGTAGTCAACTGATAACAATACGATAAGTATAGTAAGTAGGTTCATAATGTGGAACTCTTGAACTGCTCTCCATCCTCTATTTCGTATTATAGTCATTGTCAGGTATCCTATTAAATTCTATTCTATAGCATTAAAAACCACAAACCTTATAAAAGCAATCAATTCCTAAATCTACTAACCAAACAGCAGTTATTCAAGTACGTACAGATGTGCAGTGCAGTGCAATGCATTGTTGCTGTTGTTGTCGACTGTCTCCTTGTGGGGTATAGTATGGTGTGGTGTGGTGACACTGAAATAAGCATTGTCATTATATAATCAAATCCGACTCATGTCATGCCATTTATTTCGTAGAATAGAAAGTGAAGAAATATCCATAAAGCACACATTACATTACCATTGGCAAAACGTGATATAAGCATTAGGGAGTAACTATTATAATGTACCTAAGCCATTGAGGGGCATTAAGTAAGACAATGAAATCAATGAAAATCAGGAACACCACAGAGTTGAATGACAGCATGCTACCAAATCCTATTGAAAATTAAAAGTGAGTTTCACATAATAAATATCAATAGTAAATAAGGACAGGACAGAAACTGAAAAAATTAATTGTAGCAGCTGCCCAGCGTTGATTGAGATATTATAACTTTTAGAAAGCCTTAAATGCATTTTTAAGCGTAATGATTTATCCCCTATGCAGTACAGAGGATATAAACACAGTATATTATAGGTTTTAAGCGTGCCCTTTTTGGCTATCGGGCGGTTTAACATTTTTCTTGATTTTTAATAACTCCATTGTTTATACTAATTAATACCAATAGTTTCCTGGACCCCTATTGCCCATTATCTTTTAAATATAAACATTTGTTAAGCATTGATATTAGCTTCGGAGTTTAGATTATATTTACGGTGCTTAGTTTACGTTAAAAGCCGGGGGACGTGATGCTATGTTTTGAGAATTAGGATGAATGAGTATCTTAGCCATTTAGACAATGTAAAGGAAATCAACCAAAAGAGAAAAGAGTAACTGCCTTCTGTTCACTTTTCATTAACGAAATCATATCTGTACGTATCTCTACTAAATGATATAAGGTTGACGTATATAGAGCAGACCAAGAGCAGACTAGAGAACCACGCACACCATCATCATACCAAAACCAAACCACCCAACAACACATTTCATTTATTATTGGGAAGGAGGAAGAAGAATGATACGGAAGAAGGGAGGAAAAGTTGATGAGTGTGTACGCTATGCCAGGGCAGGCCAGGCCAGTTGTGTTCTGTTGTGTTAGAAGTTCAGGGTTTATGTATACAGATATGATACGAATGGCTCTGCAAGTGTGCCAGGCATTATATTTAATAACATAATTATAACACAGATAGAAGAGAGCTATGCTA
>JAQFYC010005723.1:0-13732 GCA_034694165.1 Tomocerus mixtus
TATGTATGTAGTTAGCAAATGCAGGTAGTTGCTATCTGTGCAGTGAAATTAATGTTTATATTTATCATGTACTAATTTCCAATAGAATAAATACATAAGTTAGCAAACAGGCGAAGGCGGTCATCAAACTAATAAATTATTTAACTTTATACAATAATAGACATGCAGTACATAAGATTAGATTACTATTACTACGTTGCTCAAGAGCTTGCGGCAAAATATTGTTGTGTCTCAAGTCTCATGTAATGTATTGTCTATCTGTACATACTCCTTCATTTAGCGAATACACATAAACGGACTAAACATATACATTAAGGGTAAGTGAGTTGAGTTAACTATCTAATAAATACTTGGTTAACATGGACTCAAACCTAGTGTAGAGCAATGCATAGCTAAATGTTCTTGTCAATTTTTAGATTGCTCAACAATAGATAACAGTTAGTTAGAGTTAAGGAACAGAATTCAGTTATGTATACTGTATGCTCAATAAATAAATAAAAATCCTTGCGTTGCATAGTTGCATCTATAAAAAGTTAGAGTTAAGAAGTTAAGGCTTCGTCCCATTTTGAGAAGAGAAGATGATAGTGTTGTGTAATGTAATGTAGTGTGGTAGTTACCTACTTACTTGTTTAGCTTTGCTTACTATATGGATTGAATGCTATATAAATGCCCTGTAAAGAAAATCCTCCTTCTCTTCTCTCCTCCCAAATTCAAGTCCATCCATCATATTTTGGCTACCAAAGCGTGAAATTTTATGGAAGGATTTATGTTTCTATTATATTCGTATTAGGTGTTATTTTATTAGCCTTGCTTGCTTAAAACATTCATTGCCCTCCTATGCGCTCGCTCCTACAACAACAACCACACCACAACACATCATCTAACGTAACTTTTACAGATGTACATTTCTACATAAAGCTATTTTCCTTTACGATAGTGATAGCTAAAAGTAAGTGTTCAACTATGTAAGTGAAGAGCAACCAACACCCTTTTACCTTAAAAATTCCTGCGGAAGAATAACAGATAATGAGTGATGCCTTATTGCTTTACATTGCAATTCTCTATCTAGCATCTAGCTCCCTACCATATTACATACCACATATCATATCTACAAAAACAATTTAACTTTAACATTTAACTCCAAACCTTTTTGCATAGTAATAGTGTTCATTCGTTCAATGTTCAAGTTTCTAAATTATTTCCAACTGAAACTGGACTGTTGATGAGTTGGAGTGTAAATGGGATTGGGTCGAGAATGATTTGGCTTGAGTTTAGCTTATTAGTAGTCCTATTTGTTGTTCTGCAAGTGTTAAGCTACAGATACAGATAGCGGTACATATTTCATACAGGGAGACCGTAGATTTAAAATTTTAAAATGGCAATGTGTATTAAAGAGGAGAGTAGCCAGTTTTCAGTTTAGCAATCAGTAATTTATATTCAGTGTTTTATTTATTTTACAAGTGGGACAAATTAACACTTTAGTTGCTACAAAGATGCATACAGGATAAATAATACAACATAGTATAAGTAAATATGAAGATGAATCTATCTATAAGAAGACCCCACTGTTCTGCAATACAAATACAGTTCTTCGCTTCCTACACGAGAAATCACAATAGCAAAAGTAAATAGAAAATTGCCATCAAATAACATTAGTAGAAGTTAAATAGGAAGAATTATTATAGCACTATCTAAGTAAAGGTGTGCCTCATCACCTTATCCTTTTGCGATGATTTATCTTCAATATTTGCATAGATAACTACTACCACGTATGTGTGTATTATGTATTAATAATTTCTGCTGTGCTCTGTATAATAAACACATAATAAGAAGAGGGAAGTCCACATCACATCTCATACTAACTATTTAACTATTTAACATGAATTCATAATGTACACATGCATACATAAAAAACAGTAATAACTCTGACCTCTTCGAATCATAGCATCACATCACATCATCCTCTTCTACAAATAACACTTTTCATATTTACATTTGAATTTAGATGTTGTTTAGAAGTAGTAAGACTGGACTGAACTTGTGTATTTAGTACTTGCATCTTCCATGCAGTTAAATTAAAATTAAGTTAGCGTGTGTGGTTTGTGTTGTCATGTAGTGCATACGACGTTCGTATATAAAGTATGAATATGAACTGCTTTTCGTTTTCGTATATAAGTATATGCATTATACATAACAATAATAAGTTCTACTCAACATCGTATTGACATTAACCACCAGAAGACTTGACTTGTTAATTTTTCCATTGCAGTAAGGCACGTTCTTAACCGTTTTTTACTTCTCGTAAGTCAAGCACCTACTACTACCTACTACATGTACGTTAGCGCCATTACTTTATAATAATATACTTATCCTTCATGTTTATAGAACATCTATATTGTACATGACAGAAAAGTCAAGTCTGGTTTAGTCAAAGTCAAACCAAGTTACTAAAGATGCAAAATAAATAGCATGCTTTCCCTTCCCTTGACTTCAGTTCAATGTACAGATGTACATTACTTACTATTATCATTTGAGAAACTTAAGTTAGTTTATGCACTCAAGACAAGCTACATACATTCATGTAACAAGTCTTAAAGTTACGACTTGACTTACGATAGAATTCTCCCAATATTTTTTTCAGTTTAAATGTGATTTCCTCTAGAGCAGAAAATAAGTCTGACAAATAGACATTAGATTTACTACGTGCATTACACGATACTATTATTTTGATGTTGCACTGAAATGGAACTGAAGTATTCCCACTTGGTTTCGATGGATTATGTACAAGTACAAATAGAAGAGGAATTACACTGACTGACTGACTTGCTTCGATTTTTTCTCATAAAATAATGCCACTGGCATGGCATCGCATCGCATGGTATGGAATTATATGTTAAATGGGGATGCAATCAACTTGTTCCAACTTCCAACTCTTCAATCAAGTCACCCACTCCTCGGAATACAACAAGTAAAATATCTTTAGCTAATATCTCTTCCCTAGTTAGTCGCTTATGTAAGCTTCTCAACTTTTAGGTACATAAGTACTACACTCTATACATGTTTAAAATGGAGCATATCATAACACAACGTTTACTTATATACGTACGTGCGTATAAAGCTTTGTAAAAATGACAAGGACATTAAGTATTACTCCAGATGTTCCTTTCCTACTTACTAATAGTATTACAATATCACTTGATGTCTCATCTCCCTAGTCTGTCCGTACACATTATGCTCAAAGCTTCAAAGCCAAAGGCATTCCAAAAATTGTCTACGTGCACGAATCTATATCTTTTAGCTATTACAATTACAAATTTTGTACTGTCTTTTCCTATAAGGTATGTTATGTACCTACTACCTACATAAGTATGTACCACATTTTAATCTAATAGACAACGATCCCACAATATAATTCAATCGTGACTGACGGATGGGACTCAAATAATACATGAGAGCACCTACTTATCCTTATTAGACGAAATTATACATACTTCCTCCATGTACCCTAGTATAAAACTTTTAAGCCTTTATCCATGATCACAAGTCATTCAATGAACTATTTACATAGGTAGCAAGAAATATTTGTCTCAAAGGAAATACATCCTATACACTCATTCATCATTCATACTTAGATATAGATAGTTAAGATGCAAACTTGAACTTTTCTAGCAAAACAGAATGTAAAGTCCATGTAGAACCCAACAAACTGTTTATAAGTGAAATAAAATACGGAGAAAATCATTTAAATAATATAATTCCATTTGCTACAGCTTGCGTAAGTATAAGCTACATAGTACATACGGTTTCTAGCTTTAAGGTAGGCACTCATCTCATCCCTCACCTCACCCAAGAAAGATATGACATAATGGAAGGCAACGAAGTAAAAATGATTACAATTATTGTACATAACCCAAGTGCATAGTTAGCCTAGCCAGTACCATACCATACCTTTGCAGTATGACTAATACATAATGGACCCCTACATGCCATAGCCATTCGAGCAACGCGAAGCAATTTACTAATGTAATCTAATGTAACTTATGTCGTTAATGCAATGTGATGTGATGTATGGAGAGGGCCAGGCCATGCCAGGCTCACACAAGACAAGACACAAACAAACTAAAAAACTCCATAGCTTAATATCCTTAGCTAGAAACTAAATGTGATGTGATGTGACTCAAGCCAGGCAAAGCACTGAATCGATCCCAGACCTATAATCAACTGACATTAACTTTTTCCTGGACTGGCCTGGATTGGCGAGTGAGAGGACCGATTTCCAACGAACCCAAAAGAACACAGTCAGTCACATTACATAAATACATTCGACTCGGGCATCCTTCTTCTAATTCTAATAATCCCTTTACTTACATTAGCTTTACTTTTATACATAAAGGGAGAAATAGAGAGAAACCGTCTCATCATTTCGACATCAAGAATTGAAATGAGAAATTGTGGCAAATGACACGACGCAGACAGAACGGAACTCTTCTCATGTACCCAAGGTGTTTTTTCTCATGTTTCTTCCACATTACATTACAAATATTAGTAAGTACCTATATAACTTCTATATAACTCAAAGTACAAACTACAAGGCAAGTCTTATTTGTCTCTCATTATAAAACACCGGCAGGCCATGCCAGGCCAGGCCAGGACAGCATAAGAGTGTGAGTTTCTGTTTAGTCTGGGCATGTCTTTTACATTTGGCTCCTTTAACAAATACAATGATACATGAAATTAAGAATAAGATACAACTTTATTTTTCTTTCACTCAATTCACTAAAGGGTAGGTTGTAGGTTCTTGTAAGTTATTCTTTGTATTGTACTTTTTATGTCTTTTCCCCTTCTATGTAGGATTCAGAGTAATAATGACAAAGTAATGTAATGATAATATACAAGTTTCTCTAACTCCCTTATAAAGATAGATATAATATTTCTGTAATTACACCCTAAGCATTAGTACTAGTAGTTCAGTAAAAGTTTTATATTTCTGTTTCAACTGTAGCGTAAGTAAGTACAGGTAAAAGGATTCTGTTCTTCTGTGGGTTAGGTTAGTTAGTGATAAAGTTATGGCAACCTGTTGCTTCTGTAGCAGAAGAGCCATCACATTCACATCACATCAGTGTTGGAAATAAAAATAACCATTAAAAGCCCACGTTATGATAGTGTCCTACCTTTTTCAGTCATCATCGACAAATTAGAATGAGTCTACTGATATTATGGCTAGGGTTAGTTGTTAGTTTGTTTTTTCATACTTATACATTATACCATCTTCATTAACTTGGCTAACAAACACACTAACATAAAACTACCTGACTGTGCATAGTGCATACTCATACTCTTATTATGACAACTCGTCTTCCTTTGGCACTTTAGAAGCTAGACTGGACTAGACTTGACTTGGTTTACTTAGTTAACTGATCTCAAACGTAATTTAGGTACCTACTACCTACATTACACTTACACACATACAAACAAACCTTCCTTACAAACATAAAACTAAATAAGTGCATACAGTAATGAATGACATCCATTAAGAAGAACTAGGAGAAATGTTCATAATATATGTAACTTAACTATGCACATAATATTATAGAAGCTTTCGATTGTTGCAGTAGTATTGTATGCTGAAAGAAATGAAGAATCCTTGTCTTGCCATTAACCCATAAGCATAAGTACATACTAAATACTACCTATTCGTATGATTATTATTGTCCAGGTCATTACGAGTCGTTTCGTCTAATTATTTCAATGTCTTCCTTTTCGTTTTTGGTTGGGCTTTCTTTTTAGAAATAGTTCGTCGTTCGTCAATTCAATATTAGAAGGCGAAGACATCAACAATCATCAACAGACAATATAGCATTCCTATAGAGTCAAGTCAGCTGCCAGATTTTCAACGACAGACATAGACAGAAAAGAAGATGGTAATGATAATGATGGGGTAAAGGTAAAGTAAAGGGTGATGATGACTAGAATGAGCTGCAGCCTTGTTCAGCTTGATCTAACATTCAGTTACCATATAGGAATAGAAAATTCTATATATCCTTATATAAAAAAGACAAAAGCGAAGAATATTAGGCAAATGTTCATCAGGTCAGAGTCAGAGTCAGAGTGAGATGGGAGCCAAGCCTTTTCTTGGCATTTAAGTGTCTCAACACAAATGAAGACAAACTTAAAAACAATAATAATTGTCAGTCAAAAAATAATAACAAGGTAGAGTTGAGATAATGCTATAAGAGAGACAATCCCTCTGCTCTACCTCTACCTTATGTCATGTCCCAGTCATAGTCACAGTCATCGTAATCATAGCATTAGACGCTACACTTACATACATCTACACACCTAAGTAGCAATAGAATATTTCAACACATACTATTGTGTGTAGAGTGTAGGCATTATTGAAAGTGCGATGCTTTGCTACTTGGGTTACTAAATTTTGTAATGTTGAGTGTAGTTTGTAGTTGTAGTTAATTTAGTGGTCTGGTTTGGTAAGACAAGTCATTTCCCATTTGCCTACCGTATGTACCTACAGTTTACAATACAATACAACACATTAACATAACAGTAACAGTAAAACTTTTTCTCAGTCCAGGCCAGTCCCAGTCCACAGCAAATTAAGAATTCAACTTCTGGTTATGTTAAAAGACAGAACAACATAGCTTTGCATACATACATTACATTTTACATATCCTCACGTTAGAATAAGAATTTTCAATGTGGAATTCTGATTAGGAGGAACGATAAGTCTCGTAATGACAGCTGTAATTAGGACTTAGTCTTCTCTGGGGAGTAAGTCAAGTCAGTCAGTTATGTAGTGTGTGTAGTGTGTAAGTATATCTTTAAGCCTTTCTTTGATTGCTGGTGATGAATATTTTTATTTAATTGGTGGCAGTTCCCAGTAGTGTTCTTCTGTTCTGTTGGATTCCCTCGCTCCTGCTTCTGCCTCCCATAATAGAAATATTTAATAAGTAGGAACCCAACATCACGTCACACAATGAGTTTCCCATTGTTTTCTTTCGTTTGTTACAAAAATAATATGTTTATGTGGGGAGGGAGTATCTTTAGGATAGGTAAGGTACCTAAGGGTAAAGCAACAGCAAAGCAAGGGTACCACTTTTAGTTTCCAATTTGATTGACGGGGCATTAAGTCAAAGCTCCTAGCAGGGGACCAAAGAAAAACACAAGACGTCTATAAAAAGAATAATGCATGGACCAGTAAGTAGCAATAATATTAGGACGTATGTAAGCTTTGTGAAGGTATTGACTATTGACGTTGACGTACTTATAACTAACGTAAGGATAAGGACAAGACACGAGTCGGGTGTGGTAATAGTTAGCAAAAGTATGTACAAGTCCTCATTATTTTATTGCATCATGTCTTTCAATCACATAACACAACACACAACTACTTACTTAATAGGCACGACTTGACTTGACTTTGACTTCACAAGAAAGAACAGAAGGAAATAAATAGAAATTATCGGATATGAATCCAAATTCAACATTCAAATCCAAAGAACGAAGTGCCTTCGATAATTGGAATGAATGTGTGTCTGTCGGTCGGAGAAAATAAATTGGGCGAAACTATTTTATTTCCGAAGGACCAGACCAAATGTCAAAGCTGAACTATGAAATCACTGGACATCATCGTGTAGGATGTCTAATATACTAATATATCTGTATAGTATACTACATACTATAGGTATATGCATTACATAGTAATCAGATAAGAAAACGTATAAGTATAAGAAACTTGTTAGGAGCGTCTTCCTTTTCTTCTCCATATGTCTATGGATATCTTCCTTTAACAATCAAAATGCGTCCAGTTTATCTTCAGTCATTCACTCTCCTTCATGTCCATCTTATTCCGCCTAACCTATCAACCTATTAGGGAGACTACTGCCACTGACTCTTAGCATACCTGGACTGGACTATGTTCAACTGATTTGAATTTTTCAATTTTTCAGATACATACGCACAAAGTGTATTAACAGGATTTATTTTCTCAATCAGGTTCCTACAGTTAGTTTGTAAACTAAACATAATATATTATGTAATAACCCTTATATCACATATGTTATTACACACAACAATAGTGTCATTGAAATACTAACAGCGATCCACATTATATACATACATAATACCTACCTACATAATTCACGCATCTAATTCTTTATTCACAACAGTACATGCATAATATATTTTATTATTATACTACTGACGGACTGGTACTGGTACATAGTTAAGTTACCTAGTCAAGTCAAGTCAGTTGAAGAAAACAGCCCGGATCAGTAGAGTTCAGTTCAGTCTGTGATTGATGATAGGAGTGGTCACCTATTTTACATTTCATTGTGTATGACTAGTCTTTTTCATTTCTACTTGGAATGTGAATCTAGTATTATCTGTGTGTACAATATATACAGAGTTTGCTTGTTTAACGCTAACAAGCTTGTACTACATATATTCTACGCATAATGTTACATACAGTATTCACATAGCTGAAAGAAAGCATTATATTTCTTTCCTTGAGATAATTCTAATTGCATATACACACTTAAAATGTATGTTGTGCTTGCGTAACAATGTAAAAACTAAACTAACAATAAATATAGACAACTTATATGAACAGCATAGCTTTGACTGTATTTTAATTAAATTTATTTCTATATTATGGTATGTTCATTTAATTTTAAGTTTTATTTATCTGTTACTGTGTGGATTTACATGCTAGTTTGTTTTCTGCTCATTAGTGGATGGCTACCTTAACACATACCAAGTAGATATTGTATCTGCAGAAAAAGGACAATGTAATGTAACAGCTATACATACATCCAGTAAATACCTACCAAGAGGGTGAAGATATATTTTATATATAATTAGAGACTGGCATGATGTACTTATATTTAATATGTATACCCTCATCTGTAGGTAATGTAATGCAAGATATTTGGTGTGCGTGGTTTGGTTTGGTTTGGTCTGGTCTGGTCGACTAAGGTAGTAGGTAAGATAATGTTTGATGTTAGAACAATCTAATAAAATATAATGCTACTGCTGGTGCAGAAATAATAAGAATTATTCATTGTGTATTCATAACTCAGTTTTGAATATGTTGTGCTATTAGTTACGTGATGCGAGTGAGTTAGAGTTAGGTGTATCTGTATCTCTGCATTGTATTATTATATTATGTTATGATATAAGAAGGGAGCAACTAATGTAATGCAAAGTCAAGCCAAGCCAAGCCAGAGCCAGGGCTGAACTTATCGTCAGTGAGATGAACGTAAAATAAAAATGCAAAATGGGAAGGTTGTTTGCGTGCAGAGCATACATATTTAACATGCATATTTTCTTTAGGCAATGCGAAGGAAGGAGTCTTAAGTGTAAATCCAATTGACAGGGCATCATGCTCTCTCCTAGTTTCGTCGGCTTGGCCTGGCTCTTATTAACTTTGCTTTTGCTTCTATCTAACCATTTTATTTGCCTCCCTGCAAAACTGGACTGGAACTGGATTCTAGTTCAGTCAGACTATTAACAAGCAAAATAGCATCATGCAACATCCATGTACTTGTTTTGTTCTAGCTACTATGTACCATTCCTTCTTCGTGTAGGTATATCTTTGATTTCGCGAAACAACGAAAACAACTTGCATGCGAGTAATATAAAATATTATATCTATACCTAACTAATACTTAATACAAAGACTAAAACGAAATTATTACTTGTATGTACATACATACAGATACATGCAAAATATATTATCTAAAGATACCAAGGTATTAGAAAAGGTTGATATTTGTTGGGTAGTAAATATTATGTACATAAGAAAGACTCGATATGCATGCCATGTTTCAGTTTCCTAAGTCCCAAGCGACCCATTTGTAATTATTTACAATTTGCAGATTTCAACCGACAGGTTTTTATGAACCATTTAAATTCATGAATGAGCGAATGAATGGGAAGCCTGCTTTTTCTCCATTCATCTTCAAACATCCACAAGCCAGCAGGAGGATTTGGACCCAACAAACGCCACTATCTTGTAGGTGAACTAAAGTGAAGCCAGGACAGAGATAAGGCAAACTTTTCCATCTCCACAATACTAATCCTAAACTAAATCCTTTCTTCACTTTTACATGTAGTACATGTAATACAATACAAAGTACCTAGGTACTACTATTTATACGTACATACAGTATAATACAGAATACAACATGACAGCATCTTTCTAAATCTTGGATCAAGTTACAAAGAATCTCTTAAAACAAATCCCCTTTTGTATTTGCAAGAATTTCCCTAACAGCCATACATACAATTACACACATTCAAATCTATGTAGTAGCTACCTTACTTACATTACACAGTTTATGTATAATTTAGGAAATCTTTGTTTTGTAGGTAATACAACATAGACGCAGACGGTAGAATAAAAGTGCATACATTAAGTAGACATGAAACTGGTGAAGAAAATATCGTGTACACGTTTACTATACACAGATTTACAAATTCGTCCATAGTACCTGTATAATGTATTTATATACAGATATAAGGAATCTCCAAGCAAATTAAAGGTAGCAGGTGGCATACGGCGGTTACATCGCCACTGCTTTTCTATCACTTCACTCGCCTTCCTTTTTAGCTTCGAGTAAAATGTTCTTTTGTCTAATGTAAGCCATTATATAACATGCACTACACATATGTGCACTTACAAAGATCTATTTTCCTTCATTATCTCACTCTCGTGTTCTTATTTTTATTTTTAAAGCTACAAGATGCATCTGTGCACAATAATAGGTACAGATTTGTTCCATTGTGCAGCAGAAAGTGCTTTCCAGCTTCTGGCGTAGTTTTACGATGAACCTAACTGACCTTTGACTTTGACTCACTCAACTCAGTCCGGACATGCAGTCAATTTAACTAAAGTATTTGCGGTAAGTCTAATCAAATTGAATCTAAGTCCATTAGCTATCCTCTACATTAACAATGTACACTATTTACTATTAACTATGAAAAGTTCCGTCAGATAGGCAATAATAATTCGAGATGGTAAACAGTAAGAATCAAATTGAATTAAGTCATGCATTGGAAATGAATAATTAAAATTTCAAACATGTGCCCGGAAAGTTATTACAGTAATTGCCTGTCTTCTGTACTACATAAAGCTAGTCACTTTGAAAAGCTTATCTCTGTGCAAAGATACTTATCTCCCCTTAGGTATGTAGTATGTACCCACGGATAGCTATTAGACAAATGTAATATACTTTTACACTGAAAAACAAGTGTATACCATACCAGGGAAGACTAAGTAAGTACATTAATAAGAAAAACTATTTACTTGAAATATATTAAAAGGGAAATGAAGGAAATGAAATATGCTTTCGTAAAAATATTAATGTACACATGTTCTCTTAACATTCGAGATCTTATTATGCTTAAGAGGGACCTTTATACACAGAATGTATACAATAATGTCAGATATCATGTTTAATTCATTTTGAGTAGATACATGGATGTATCTGTGTGGAAGAGAAGGATTAGCAGACTAAGAGTAGTTTTCCAGCTAAGCTATCTGTATAGTGGAACAAAAGTCAAGGTGAAATATCTGAGAGATGTGGATCTTTCAGATGAAGTAACTAATGTGAAGCAAGTTTACTTACTCTCTCCATGTCAACTTCTGTTATATTATGCGAACTTTTAGTATATAACCTGACCTGGCCTGTTTTGTGCGGCTCATCTACTTATATAATTCTGTACATTGTATTATTTCTATAGTACCTATACTAGAGAAACGTAAATAATGTTCAGAGTGATATGATGTGACGGAGGAGCCGATAAAGTTAACATACCACACTCTATCTCACTTAGGTGAACGTACGTAGTACGTAGGCTATTTACCACGTTACATAATGTGCATCGGCAGATGAGTAGGTACTGTCCCTATGTGCCTATCCCTTCTCAGAGTTCTTACAGTGGAGATTCTGTCCATGTCCATCCAACTCCAACTGGTGAATTTTTTCATTCTTTTTCTCATTGACCCCATGCGGTAAAATTGGTCATTTTAAGGTTGGTTACAAAATGATAAATGTCGACGCAAATTCATGATTTAATGGAGAAACACGTTGGAGTCTCCCTTTCAACGCCTGCTGAGAATGAAAAGCCCTGCGTGATCTTAGCTATCTGCTCCACTATGTTTCTTCCTATATGTATTAACAAAGTTCACAAAAGTACACTTAAAGTACTAATACTAAGGTATGTACATGTACTATATCATTGAAATGAAATTTAAGGTGAAAAATCCCTCTCTGGAGTATTTGAGTATTTGTAAATAAGAGTTCCCTATGCATTTGTATTGCATTTTATAGGATAGAATGAAAAAGTGTAAAAGTTACATAAAACAATAATTTCTGGGATTTATGTAGTGATGAAGTGCAATGAAATATAAGCAAAGTTTCTATTAGAGCACCTGAGCACATACAATAAAACAATATTTCATTGCATCACATGCCATCACATCACATCCATAGCTTTGCATTGCATGACAAAACACAACATACAGAGAACAAACGACTGTATCGGTACTTTTTGTCATATTTCATTACTAACGTGTATTTAATCATAAGTAGATGTACCTAACGTAACGTAAGTTCAATGGAGCAAGGAAACCCTATGTAATGTACTGTGTAGGTATTTCATAATTTTATTTGCTATGATAATTCGTGTAGGAGCAATAAAGAATTATAATATGTAATATACCTTCAGAGAGTTCAATAATAATAAGCAATTAAGAATTTTGCTCATACTTATATAGTTGTTCTTTGAATTCGGTTCATTGCAAGTGTCATGCCAGCTTAGTTTGCTTAGCTTATCTTATGTAACAAAAGTAACAGAGCATAAGGCAATAGAAGTGAACAGTAACTTTGTCAAAGCCAAGGATATTCTAATAGCTTATTTTAAAAACAATTCATCATTTCTGCATGTCCATTTCGCACTTGCACTTCCATGAATATGCAGTGCAATGAAACGCTTTGTTCAAACCAGACTCAATTAAATTGTGCCGTTGCTTTAAGTTACTTTTCTCTCTTTACTGTAGTTCAACATGTCTGGCCTGGCCTATGAACCTTTAAAATGATTTGCATACTAAAATATACAGAAATACCTACACACTTTTACATACTAGGCATTAGTACTCGTATGCAATATTCTTAATATTACATACCTAGATAAGCTAACTTCTTCCACTCCATTCCATACGCTAAAGCTCTTCTTGCCTGCATGTATTATAACAAATCTAGCCAAAACCAAGCATCCCACTCACTAAAATCACAGCCCAACATTATATTACACAATAGCTCAATAGCCAAAGTCAAGTTCACAACCATATTTAAGGCATTTACCATTATTCTTTTAATTCAATTGTGCATACAATGAATAATTGCGTTCATTTGAGAAATTACATTCCAACAACCCTCTACTGTACTCCTTGAAAGCGACAAATGACAAAACTTGAGATTTATTACAGTCAGTTTAAAGTTTAGAAACTATTCCTCCCATAATATTCCATTGTAATGTAATACCACATTAAAGTGACACTTACAAAACAATTTTGCACGCGTATAGAAACTGTAAACCCACATTTTCATGTACAAACATTCGTTCCTATTGTGTAACATGCAAAACTACTTACATATCTAAATACACTTTCTTTCAATTTGTCAAATCCAGAAAACTAGTAAGTACTTACTAC
>JAQFYC010005724.1:0-13731 GCA_034694165.1 Tomocerus mixtus
ATTGGAGATTGGGGTGATTATTCAATACCAAATTGGCATTCAACATTTGAAAAAGTTGACTGACTTGTAGAAATAGAGTGAGTTTTGGGCTTTTTTGCTGATTTGGCTTTTGAATATGAATATTTTGAATGTTAGTCGTGAAAAAAATAACGAATTTTTATTAAATATAATGTATTGAAGTCGGGAATTAATAGTAATTAGGTCAGCTGTCACAGAGTTGTTACTTCTACATTCTAATTAGTTTTTAATTAAAACAATCATTATTAGTCTTCATGCTTACAATATGGCATTGATAAAATTGATAATGTAATTTCTTGATTTTTATATTTCAGCGGAGCTTTTCCAGATTTAATAATTACTGTGACTGAAGAGCTAACCTTCTCCAATCAATAATTATCGTCTGGTGTCGACTGAATATTTACTAAGACGCATAACTGGACTTGATAAAGGGTTATTCATTGTGATCGTGATCTAACGCTATATATTTATTAAGGTAAACTATCATTTACTTAAATCAATAAATATTATAAATATAATCAATAGTAGGTTCTTGCATGTATTTGAGCGTTTGTAATGGAACTCCAGTGTTGTGTAGAAACAAAATGACTATAAAGTACTATTACATTTTTGCTGGGGGCTGTCGGCTGCAAAAGTTCAACTCTGGACTGATTGGCTTGTTTGACTATCTTTATCTATAGGATAGTTAAACACCCCACAAATACATACTAATACATTTTAGTGGAAATTGGTGGTTTTGATGAATGAAAACCAAATGCAGTTCCAACACAAAATATTAGTTAATCTTAGTTAATATTAGATGTGTAAGCATGTTTTCATATTAGGCATAGCTTATTGGAATTATATTTTGTAATTGATAGCCGAAGCCGTCACTTAAAAATTGATATGGATGTTCCTGAGGGTCTGAACGCAACAAATTCTCCGACCACGGACTCTGATACTGAAAGTTTGGAATTGGCACAAGTTTACGGCTCCTCTGGAACTAATCGAGGTCCAGTAGCTGTCATGCAACGACCCCATCGACCTGTTTTTGATCGTTCAGCAAACGGAACTGTAGTGTCACCAGTTGAATGTAATAGCAATCAACCTGTACGAGTTCCAGCGCTTGTCCCCAACATCCGTGTATCCAACTTCAGTGTCGGATTGCCAAACCCAACGGCTATTGCTAAGCCTACTGTGACAGACACTGGCTTTATCAGAGAGGTGTTTAATATAATTTTCGTAGACCATTTTCTACAGTTTCATTTTATTGTACTTGGGTTTTAATATTTTGTCGTATTAAATGTAGGACCGCGAACCCCGAGATTTAAAGCAGGCCCTGCAGTACAGTTTAAGCTTGTGTGATGGAAAAACTCCAATTAGCGAAGTTACCAGCGAGGTAATGAAAGCATATATTAATATTTTAACAATATGATACATAAAGCATAATAATACAATTTAAAAAATGTTGGTTCACATTTAATGTATAAATAACTTGTATTTTTAGCGAAAAGCTATTCTTAATGATGTCATGGATAAATGCTTCAGAAACACTAGCGTGCTAAGGCAGCGTCTGCAATATTTGAGTAATGATGACGTATACAAATCGGAGAGCGAGCTAGAGACTGTTATCGAATGTTTGGAATCCATTGAGATGGAGGTTGAACTGACTGATCAGGCTAATGGTGCGTGAAACAGTTTGTTGTGGCAATAACTTTTGGCGTATTGTTGTTGTAATTTTATTCCTGGTCAGGCTGAAGATTTTGTGAAACTTTCCTAAAAAATTTAAATCAGCATTTCTTTATTTACAGATTTTTGCAAACAAAATGGTATGGAGATACTGTCGCGCTATTTTTTCTCCGACATGATTGAGATTCGTGTAGTAGCTTTAAATATTCTTGCCACCGTTGTACAAAATAATCCCGTGGGGATGCAAGAAGCTATTCGACAGGGAATGTTTCAGTTACTGCTAGAAGACCTGATGCGTATTGCGGAGTCCGTCGGTCCTAAAAGCGAAAATTTGGAATTTTCAAAAACTCTCTCAGACGCCGTTGCTGGAAAATCTCTCTACGCTATGTCTTGCTTACTACGTGGAAACCCTGCTGGATGTGAATTGTTTAAAACCAGCTTTGGATTCAATTATACGCTTCGCATTCTGGCATTTCATCCAAATTCAAAAGTGCTAAAGAAATGTTATTACATCATTCTATCCTTGATTGCCGATGAAATTGAAAAAGGTGGCTCAGGTAATGTTCAAAACAGGAAAATTTCTGATCACAGTACCTTAACTAGACATAATATAAGCAATTAATATAATGTATCCCCAACAGTGGATGTGAGCCACATAGAAAATGATGACTGGAGACATTATTTGTCTTCAATTATTGAGAGATTCTCGCGAATGGGAGATTCGCTGCCCGTGGCAGCAACCTTGGCCCAAGTATTGGAAGAAATCATTTCCCGCTACCATGGTCATTCTGAACATCTTCAAATTCTGTCACTACTGAAAGAAAAAGGGGCTCCATTGGCTGTGGAAACGTATTTGAACAATACCGACGATTCTGCAACAATGGATTTATCGCTTGCTTTGGTATTTAGATTATACACTCACATGAGAATCCTTATAGTAAATAAGTAGGTACCCACTCAGAATACTTAATTTGCAATGAAATAATTTAACGTTGTTTGGTTTTTTTGCTAGGACGAAGTTGAAATTGTGAAGACTTGTCAAGCTTTGAAAAAGTTTATCGAAGGCACTGACTAAGCTAAGATTTTTGAACTCTGAACTATAGGAAACTTTCAAATGAGATTCAAATTCAACTGACGCAGTGTGCAGTGTGCAAATACCCCAATCGACTGATCCTTTATTAGCCATCCCAAGTAGGTTACACCGATAATTTCTTGGCTGAAATTCAATTCAACAAGGTACCTATAAATATTTCATTTATGAAATATAAAATACAGTTCCGTTAATAATGTTATTCGTGTCATTATTATTTTTTCGATAATCTTGTACCTATAGTTTAAAAATATATATCACCATAATTTATAGCATAATAGTTTACATTTACATATTTTAGATTTGAACTAGTAAATTGTTATAGTTTTCTATTTGTTATTTTGTGTATATCCATATGTCTTATATGTTTGTTAAAATGTTAACGCTACTTTTTTTTAGTTATATGGTCTTATGCTTTGAAATGTTGTCTATTTTAGAAATATCAGTTAATTATTGTTTAATTATATTTATGTATAGAGAAGGCTAATGAGAAAAGTAGGGTACATTGGAATAATTGCTTCCATTAGTTAAAGTCAGCCATAGAATCGCAGTTGGATGAAACTACAGTAGATGGTAATAAATGTGTATGAACAAAATTTTAATTATGGTCTTATAATGTGGAGTGTCCAAGTATCCGTCCGACTTTGTGGTCGGCATTCTATAAATTGGTGTAATGTATTGTAATGTAAGTAAATACGGTAAAGAACACTTTAATGTCGCCATGTCTAATGAATTACTGAACAAATCCTAAAAGGATCCACTCCGGCCTTGTTAGTGATGCGAAGTAGGATTAGGAACCTAAATAAGCGACAACTAATAGTAAAACATACTTACCAGTGTAGTATTTGCAAATTTGAAGTGCTTAAATAAGTAGTGGAGTATTGAGCTATATTTATATATGTACTACTTATATATAGTGAATTGAATACATAAAATAATAATGTAGTAAAAATTAACCGAATGTTAAATGTCAAATGGCTATAATTTAAACTAACGTAGTCCTAATCTATTATCTGAATTTTGGTATTTAGTTTTGTACATTTTCAAGCTTGCTACATATTTATACAAAATTATACCAAGCAGTGCTGAATCCTTCGAATTATTTTTTACATATTTTTAACGTTTGTATTGTACGGGCGGCGGTGACGCTTATAATGGGAATATATAGATTTAGTTATTTACATGAAATATTTAGTTCTGTTTTGTTGATGAGAATTAACTTGTTTAGTTGGAATTTAGTTACTTTTGTGAAATTATTCTTTAGAAATGCCATTATTGTAGAATTAAGAAAAGATGATTAGAATGTTTGGTACGGTAGGTTGTAGCTTGTAGGTTACCAATGAGTATAGCTTCGTTTGGTGTAAAAGATTGTGTTTAAAGAAAAGTATTACGATAAAATGTAAGGTAGTGTGTAAGATTAGGCGTAGTGTAGTGTAGTGTATGGTGTAGCAGTAGCAGAGTAGAGTATGGTTATGTACAATGGACTCCTTACCAAAAGACATGTAATACCTACCTACTACCTACCTGTAGTTATTTAGTTAACTGTACTACTGTACTAGGTATAAAATGAAAATGTGTGACTGTTTAAGCAACAAATCAAAGTCCTACTAAATACAATGCATGTGATACTTGTAAACTTCTGACATGTCATGTCACTTATCGTATGCACTAAACTACAAACTACAGACGTTAGCTGCTGAAAAAGGATCTTTCAACTAAATATTTCATAAGATGATAAATATTATGTAAATGTGGGATATTTCTGTGCGTAGGAGTGTACGACCTTGAGTAGAATAGTTGAGAAGGTCGCCTGCTGAATATGTAATGTAGCATAATATTATATTATAGTAGTTGTTAGTTTACGAAACGAAGAGTGTGTACTGCACGGGATGTGATCATATTTGAAGTCAGATTCACGGTGAATTACAGTCATTAACATTATAAAATTTTATTTTGTATGAAAATCTTCAAGTTTATTTTTACCTTTGTTACATTTGTAAATCGAACCTGGCAAAAAGGAGGGAAATTAATTTTTAATGGAACCTTACACTACCCTGTACAATAATGATTACATAATATATACCTAGTACTAATTAATACACTGTCTGTGTACATAGTTCTAATACCTAAATATTTTTGCTAGGAAGATGTTTAGCTACGTATTTAATATTTAACTAATAGTGTGTAGGTAATGTAGTCACAAGAAGAACATTCTGCTGATCTTGGCTCAACTGGCGATGAGATGGGCTGATTGATCCAGATCGTTCTTCGCATCATTAACCGAAGCAAATCCCTTATACAATCCAGTAGGTTTGAAAACCTATGCGATACGATAGACTTATTACAAACACGGATGTCAGTAGATAAAGTAGTAATCCCTTTGGACCTTTTATATAAATCAATGATAAGAAATACATAGCTAATTTTATAAATTAGTAAGATAGTAAGTATAGTTGATTTGAAATTCGAAGATGCATAGTAAGACTACCTTGATATTCTATCTTTGCGCTTTTGTGGTAGATAAATCTTTATAATAAGCCGCTATTAATTTTATAGTTATTGTAATTGTAAAATCCTTAAATTCAAAGGTGTAGGGTACTCTGTTTGAAAATTATCGAAAAAATTGCCATTAGACTTACCTGATTGATTCGCCAACGATTGTGCATGTCATTAAGTAATTATGGACAATTCTAACTATTAAGGCCACGGGGGAATTGCATGTATTGTGTAAATTTTTAGAAAATCAGTAACTATGTCATTGAAGAAAGAATATTTTGCTTTCCATTTTTGTTGTAATTGTAATGTCATAATACGTATTGTAATTTTGAATGTTCAATTTTTATATGCCAATTCATTCGAGTTCTAAAAATCTGAATGATGCATTACTACAAATATTGAAGAATATCCTAATCATATAGCCTCTAGTAAAATAAAATGGCAATGAATTTATAATTAGTTGTATTAGTATATAATGGGGTTTATTTTGGTAATTATATTGAGCATTTTATGTACTTAAATGTTAAGCTAAGAACCTATTTAGGATTAAAATGTTTGGTGAAAAGTAAACGAAAATGCTCATTCTTCGAGTGTCAATCTGCTGTGTGTGAATTTAGATCTGTTATTCTGTGTGTATAGTTATGGGTGTTTAGTATACCAACCAATTACACCGAGAGTTTAATGCAACAAAGTGATTTACAACTACAACTGAAATTATCTTCCGATTATAAAATGATACTTTTCCTAAGTGCAGTTTATTTGCAACTTTGATGTTGCAGTTCAAGTTTCATGCTTCACAGGGTGTTCTGGAAAAACAAGATACTAGACTAAATATTAATGAATAAATTGTATTTGTTTTGATGTATTAAAGTTTAGACAAGAAAATTATGTAGCTGTGCTAAATAAAGTGAAAAAATATAAAGATTATGCGATCTCGTTTTATTTTTATGAGCATCTCTACGTAGTACTTTGTCTTTTTACTGATAATATGCGCATTGATACATTATATTTGTATTATAGTATTATGATTACTTTTTAGGATGTTTTGTATCTATTTACAGAAAGAATTAATTGAAAATGTGGCAATGCTGATGTTGACTGACAGTACTAAATAATGATGGCAATGAGGATCCGTATTTGTATGTAATTGATTTAATGCGTAGAAACAATTATTTTACAAACATGAGTATATTTATAACGTTATATATAATATATTTATTTAGATGATATAGATTCTCCTGGAATACTTGAAAGTTTGTATTATTTATATGGCAAAGAAACAAATACTATTATTTTAAATACCAAACCAACACAATTTGGTAGTCAAACGCACGCGTCACAATACATTTTGGGGCAGGTCAAAGTCCAACCAAACGTACAGTACATATATAAGTAGCACACAAACAAGAGTTAGTAGCATTGTTGCGAAATGTCAACAGAAGTTATTCTTATAAATCAGATCATATATTTTATATTCTTTACTTAATTTATGTATTATTTATGAGTTAAATAGATTCTGCGAGTTAGGGGCAGGCAGACACAATTCATAACTCCGTCGGGGTAGATAAGGTAACATGAAAACTCTCACTCACAACTCTTTTTTACTTTAGGATGAGTTACTTGCGAGTTGATTGCTATGTTATTTATTTATTTATTTATGTATGGGTATTTTGGGTAAGTGTTATCGTTGTTTATTATTTGTAAGGTAATAATGTTATATTATGATAATCACTGCACACGGAATCAACACAGGTGAAAACACTTTTGTCAAGTCAAGAAGATCGGAATGATTTAACAAATCATTTTCTAACTAAAATGTATGTTAAAGATCATAAAGCAATATCTTGGTAATTTCTTATATCGTCAGATTCTTGTCCCAATGAGCTTTTGCTCCAGTCATGGTGGTAGGGTATATTGTGGTGCTGGTGGTTCTGGATGATATTCTGGCCGTAGTACCTGTAGAAGTGGTCCAGTCCATTCATGGATTGGGCCCTGCGCCCCAGTTGGACCCAGCCGTGCCTTCGGTCCAAGCTCATGTTGTTGTTGTTGATGCTTCCGTTGTAGTTGCAATTGCTGGAACTGTCCTTAAAGTTGTTGTACTGGTCCAGGTGCATGATATTGTTGACATAGCCCATGCTGACGGGGCGGGAGGGCGGGGCCCGATGCCAGTAGTCTTCATTATTAACATTCCACAAGGAGCGGGAGCGATGCAGTCCCCCTGGAGGAGGTAGGGCGGGCAATCCTGGAGGCTCCAGCCCAATGCCCGCAATTCCTAGTTCACTGATGCGACTTTTCCTATATGCGGGGTCGAACATCAGCGCCGGGTTGAACTCGCTCTTCATGGCGAAGGAATTGCGACTCTGGGCCGAGAAATTAGAGTTGAAGTTGATGCTTCGACTCCGACTGCTGTTGTTGTAATTGTTCCCTCTGTTGGAATCATCATTATTCCTTCTATTAAAGCAACAAGTTGCAAATTTCCACAAGAACCACCGAGTGGTTTTGCATGCATCTTCATTATTATTGTTTGCAGAGGTGCAAGCCCCAAAACTATTATTGCTAAGAACACGACTATCTTTAGATATTCTCATGGTTATCCCCGACTGGTGTGAATGTCTTTGAAATATCTCTACCGATATCGAGGGATTATTGTTATCATAGAGAGTGCCTTTACTCCGAAAAGGGGGAGAAGAAGAAGAAGATCTACTGATAAAAGCAGGTTTTTGAGGTGAGTGTGATGATTTGCACTTTTTTAAAGCATCCTTAGTACTCTGTCCCTGTACCAGAGCCAGAGTAGTAGAACCAGAAGGAGGAGCAGATACCAGGAGAGGAGGAGACAGTGGTGGCAGTGAATCAGCAGCAGCACAAGTGATACAAGTATTTACAAAAGAACAAGTGCATTTTAGTACAGCGGAATTATTGATTCTAGAATTATTAGTAGAAGATCTGCTAGAAGAGTTAATTAGAGAATTGTTTTTTGTACTACAAATACTACGGATATAAGTTAGACTAGTTTGAGGAGGCGGGGGTGGACAGGTGAGAGGTGAACTGTTACGGGTACAAGGTATTTGTGATTGTGAGTCTGGAGCAGAGGTGTCTGTCGTAGTGGTTGTAGCAGTGGGAGGACCCGAAACCGAAGCAGAGAGGGAATTCCCTCCAGACTCGACATCCACCTCAAGTTCAAGTTCAATCAGTCCAAGTCCACCCAACCCCAGCAATCGCATACCTGTGAAATGTTCCCGAATTTTTCAGATTCTCAGGGAGAACAGAGCTCGAATCAACATATGCGTAATTCTGATAGGCTAAATTACTCGAGCGTTTTAGGGTCCCGTTCCCGTTACGCAGGATTCCGCCCACGCTGCCAATTGTCCCAACCGAGTGCCCGTGCTGCCCGCCGAAAACTCCGTGTCCGTTCGATCCAGACTCAACGTTCGCCTAAAATTGTCACAACACACACAAATTAATATTTATACCAATTAATACCCCCCTACGGGTAGGATACCAACTAATTTTCTGTTAAACCCACTCAAGAGATGAACAGACGTGTAGTTCTCACACTCCCGTTTACTACTAAGAGTTCAATTACAATTAATTTTAAATTAGTTCCTAAAAATATTCACGAACCCGACAGGACGTCATGAGACACGCTACACACTATATGGATTAATTGTATATTATTCATTAGGTGTTTTAAGTTTAACTACTTAATTATTACTGTAATACATACCATGCGTTATACTATTTTTTATCTCTATAGTAAGCTAAATACTCTTTTCGTCTGTGTTTAGGAATTCATAGAGAATCTTCGTGTCATGCAATATTATTACCGCAATTAATACAAAATCATTCCTAGTAGTATTTAGGTTAAATAAATTACAAACAAGTTTTGCTAGTCGAAACGAAAATGAAATTTTACCAAGGTGAGATCATGTAGACGGCCAAGAATTAATTCTTCGTCTCTCCACGTCAGATAAAGAGAGCATACACACAAAGCACCAAATATCTGGAATTAAAAATCAAACAGAATTATAATTACTGCCTTGCATACGAAAATTACAAAAGTACATACCCGAATTTTATATAAATTCACAATTACATGAAAAACGTTATGGGATTACACTAATTCTTATGGAATGTGAACTCAGAAGTGAATTGTGTAACGTTCTTAGGAACGGGTGCCGGGTGTAAATGCACATTAAGTCGTATCTTTACAAAAAGTGTCGTCGCTTGTTTTCGATCTGGAGAAATTATCGTATCGTATAGTCGTCTGGTTCAGATATCCATCCAGAATTTATCATTTGTATGACTTTTCTGTTTGCAAAGAAGTCTGATTGTGATTGTGGGTTTACCTATAAATATTTTTCACCGTCTCGCCAACGACTATTAACTATTTGTATCAACTCAGCAGAAAAGTCAGAAACCTACTGCCGCTTGTTCTGTACATACAATAAGAGTGAGACTTACTGGTGAACACTTTTAGGTACACATTACATACTAACTACGGAATATCAGTTTAATATTTGTGAATCCAGACCAGAAGAGCAAAAGAGACGGTGAGTGTGTCTGTTATGTTGTGTTATCTTTCAGTCTCATTTTACACTACATTTATTATAGGTAAAGCACACGTACCTATGTAAAAGACGTAAAATTATATAGGTTAAATTCCTTCTGGGCAGATATTATTGTGTAGTATGTATAACACATAATATAGTAGTGTAGTAAGTAAGTATAAGCATTTGTTTTAGTGGAGTTCTCTGTTCTGTATGTAATTCGTAATAATAACAAAAGCAATAAAGTCAGAAAAGAATTATTAATAATAATAATAATAACTGCAGATATAATGATAATATTATGATTGTCTTATCTAATCTTTACTGCTTTAATTCTGTTGCAATTTGAAGTTCTATTGAAATAAATATAGTTATATTGAGATTGAGAATGTTGGTGAAATTGATTACAGAAAAGGGAATTTGGTGGAAGAACGCTACGATATAGATTGGAATGCGGAGGTAACTTACAATTGCAATTAGCTCTTTCTGATAAAGTAAATATTTATTAAATAGTTGCTCTTCTTGCTCTTATTACTTTGAAGTACCACCTGCCTATGGCATACCGTCGTGTGTCTTCATATATGTCGTAGGTATAGAAAATCTCATGAGCCTTTTCTTTTATTTTGTCCAGGAAAACTTAGCACGTTAGTGTAATTTATTACTGCTCGTTTGATAGAGAGATTTTTTGGGTTATTTCCATTCCAATTCGAAAAGAACCAACTATGAAAATATATTGTTGAAAATCAATAATATCTGATGGTACTCCTGACTCAAAAAGGATTGAGTTTTTTTTTTGAAATAGGCTCCGCCTTTATGGTCAGTCTACATTGGCAGTAGATCAGCTTTTAGGTAATCGACGTAATTATAATATATACCGTAAGGGCGGAGCCTATGTCAAAAACAGTCTCAATCATTTTTGAGTCAAGAGTACTCTGTACTTGCGACATATTATATAATTTGTATCTTTCATGAAACACTGAAACTAAATACCTACTATCATTACAATCATTTCAGGATTGGAGCAAATAAATATGTAAGTCGAATATATGTATACAAACAATACATGTAAAGGAAAACAAGATTTACAATGACTTGCCATTCGAACGCCCAGATTTCATACTTTACTTTTGTGTATTTGTAGTATAGAGTGTCAGAACACCTATGCATATTATAACACCGACGCCGCAAACAATTTTCCAAAAATAATTGTTAAAATTCAATACCTAAAAGTAAATAATACGGCTCACACAAAACGAGATTTAATAATACTAAAGCTCACTTCAAATTAATATGCATACAAATTCTGAAACATCTTAATGACATTTTTTAGCAACTCCTGATTAATATTTTTGCACATACTTTTTCAATTCACTTTTACAATCCAAAGGCATTTAGCCCGCCATATAATGGTAACACTCACTCTATCTCATCCTCATATACTTTGAGAAATTATTTGTGTTGTTGGCGTATTAAGGTTCGGTATCCAAGTAGGAGTGCAAAAATGGTATGGCTATTGTAAAAAGTATTCTTGTTCGTATAATAATTTTATTCTGCACTTCAATTTAGCACGGGTCAATATTCTAATGTGTAGTATCACTTTTAACACTAAAAATGCCAATACTTACCTACCTATGTAGGAATATCTAATTGTAATGCTATCAGAATATCACTTGTCCTAATCATTTCACTTGCACTTTACTAAATAGATATTTATCTCTGCACTTTACAATGTATTTCTATTTATGTACATATTTACATGTACAACACAACATGTCTATTTCTGTCTGTCTGCATCATTGCACTAATGTGTGTGTATTCAATTCATTTAATAACTGCAAAGCTAAACTCATAAGAGTTAAGAGTCGTGTCACTAACCAAGCAAACCCTATAAAGATAGCTAACCACACTAACTGAGCCCTACACTAAAAACTAATTCAATACACACCTAATATACATTTACAGTTTACAACTACAAAATAGATCCAGTTGTACAATTAGAGTCGTAACTCTCATGCTAATGTAAAATGAGATGAGTTCTGTGATCTGTAATATAAGTTTGACTTTTAGTTTGGGAAGATGAGTTCAGAACGTGTAGAGAGTGGAGAGCAAGCAACGTTACACTTCATTATAATAAGTTGCAATGCATTGTTAAGTAAATAACTATACGAAACATAAACTGCTACATAATATCTGTATTATGTATTCTATTAGTAAATGTTAATCAATATAAGCCAAATGGAAGCTGCCTTTAACTTGACAGCCACTTGGCCAAACTCCTTACTTCACATTATTCTTCGTTTAACTATATCATAATGCACATTTATGTACTGGGAATATAATATGGTATGGAACGTCTTACACTGTAAGTAAATCTACATTTCTTTAACTGTAGTTTTAGTATGTAATTGGAATATAAACGAGAGTGGAGCTATGTCATAAGAACTACATAATGATGGCAAATCTATCAAATGTCAAATATTCATATATAATGCAAAGAAATAGTTATATGTACTACAAATTGCTACCTATGCATAAATGCGTCATTGACAATGTTTAAATCGATCATTCGCCAAGCGGTGTATGTAGCAATATTAATACGATATATTTAGCTATTTCCCACGAGAAAACAAAAAGTTAGAGAAATTGAAAAAAATATCAAAAACGTGGACGATTTTCAGGAGATTGCATAAATGGGTATGTAAATCATAAATATATTAGCATTATAAACCGGATACTAAAATATGTAATCTTCATATAAGAAATAAACTATGGCTATTGCTGTTCTACAATTCAGGGAAAATTATAAACGTTTCAAATTTAACAATGAATATATGCATTGGCAACATACTATACCGTGCTGCGTACTATTTATGAACAATTGGAGAATAAATAGTTACCTACTAAAAAATTTGCATACAGTTAAAGCTACAATATATAATTGTATTTTACCATATATAAGTAGGTATCAGAAAATCAAAAGTTGGGTAAGAACCATATAAAAATGGAAAAACTAGGAACTGGGTACCAGTGAAAATTATTAGGTGCCTTTCCACGTTATAATTTATTTACGATTTGCACTTAATTAAAATTATAATAACACATTTTATCGAGTTAAAGTCAATTGAAGGATTTTCATTAAAATGGCTTAATGCGTTTGTAATATGCCAAATTACTATAGGTACTGTAGTTTAGGTACTTACATTGAAAATAGCACGAAGTGACCAATAGACAAGTTCGATGACTCCGTATTCGAATTTATGAGCTGGCTGCTTTGTTAGTGTCGTCGCATTATAAAAGTTTTTCAAAGAAGAGTCCAAATCCAGTCCAAAAGAGAATAGGGCCGATTGCGTAGTACAACAAAGGGAATATAGAAATAAAACAATGGTATTAGAATTAGTAATGCGTTGTACTACAATCGAATTCATTTAGTTAACAGTTCATAAGTGCAAAGTATTATATATGTAAATGGACATTCACTGGCCTGACAAGCAATATCTCCTTTTATGCTTGTATGATTATTATTATTATACAAATACATAATACAGTATATAGGTTTAATGCTTTGCACTCCAATCCAATGTAAATATTTACTTACCATTACCATTAGCTAAAACATCATTGTAAAAAATTATGATGACAGTAAAGTAAAATAATTCCCAATTTGGATTACTATTTAGCATGTAGTTAATTTTGGCGTGAAAATGTTATTTAAACATTCGTTGTTAAAATGCATAATAAAAAAGAATTAGATTTTGCAGTGTACTTTACAACGTATGCTGAAGAGTATGAGGAAAACAACAACGTACATAAACAGCATGCATTTGTTATGTTACATATTAGGGATCATCCATAAATGACGTCTGCGATTTTAGGCCATTTTTGGACCCCCCCTCCCCCCATCGTCTGCCATCG
>JAQFYC010005725.1:0-13729 GCA_034694165.1 Tomocerus mixtus
ATCTTCCCAATCAAAACCTGCGGGGAGAATTCGGTCACATTCTCGATGGGATTCTTAGGTGGAAATGGAGAGAAAAAAGTCACATTGTGTCCCATGTCAGTTAACTTTTGTACTAATGGCCACGATGTCATTCTGTAGCTATAAGTTGATAACCCAAAGAAAAATAGTATGTTGGCACCGTCAATACCACTAGTCATAAAAGTGATGACACTTAACATTAGTGACAGCTTCATGCTGACTATAATGACTTAAACAGTTTTACTTACAAAATAAAATTTGTCACATGCCAATATGTCTCAAGTTTCTGAATTGGCCAACTAACTGACAAACTCTTTCAGACTATGTATTTTATTTAGCAGAAATTTGACATTTATGGTTAACAACTGCTAGGATAGTGACTATCCAGAAACTGTTTGCGTTATGGAACTTAAAATACTATATCAATGCGTTGTCTGCAAAAATGAAATAATGTTGGATCTAATAGTTACTTAGGTAGTTTATGTTTCGCGAAGGTACCTAAAGTAAAAAATAATGTAAAGCGAAATAATCTGAGAATATATTTCTAATTCATATATAGTCACAATACAAAGCTGAATAAATCAAAATTACTGCAAAAAATATTTAATACCTGTAATACATGTGACAATTATGGACAATTACGGAACGAAATGATATGTAGTATTTAAGTAAATAGTGCGTCACGGTTTTCAGGGCACCTATCGTGCATGTAAATATACAAGGAAAGACATTACAATATAATAATATGTAAGAAAGAGACAAAGTAATGATATCTTAATACGTGTGAAGTACTATAGTTAAAAGTAGGTAAACTATCGACATACGCTATTGTAAACGGTTTCATGAAGATAAGTGCAGATAACATGCAAACTCAGCTTTTTTGGACGACAACAACCGATCTTTATAAGCATTAATATTAATATTTTGGTAATATAATCATTTACTCAAAAAGTTGAATACTATGTGGATAGACGTTATGTACATAAGTAAATGACTACATTTATCTGTAATTAAAGCTGTAGATAATCCGTACAAATATCTACCTAGGTAATATTTTAGCCCACCGGCAATTACCGTACTAAATGATCAGGGCATAGGGCATCCAGCTACATTTATTTCTCGATTGCACCTGCCTAAATGCTGATCTATTTAACTTAAATGTATACAATTCCGTAATATTGGGGCTGGGAAGGACTACTTTAAATCCTTTCTTAGAATGCTAGCATAGTAATTGTACAAGGAAGTTTCGAGCTTATGTTAACTAGAAATAGATACAATACTACAGGCAAACAGGAATACATATTATCTATAGGTACATACTGAACACGCTCGCAATATTAAGTGTAAAGTGTTATCAATATGGTCCTCAATTATTACATAGTACATAGTTGAATGTTTTCGGTAAATATATTAATGCACCATAATATACTGTTCAATGGCATACCATTCATGAGAGTATTTTTGAATAATTAAAATGTTGCCAATAGGAAACAAAACACGTTTGATAATTATATTCGCCCTATAGGAAGCCCATTTTAAATTTCACTCTTTGTTGCAAGGAAAAAATCAATAATTACGGAATTAGTGACCGATTACCAATGTATTTTGGTTACTAAAGAAAATTTTACATGGATGCATTTCCATGTCTAGAAAGCCCTTATATACCATTGCATAATATTGAATAATTGTAATCGCCAATGTCAATAAATATATCATTATTAAATTATTACAGTTGCTCAATTTTTTGGTAATCTATTCATGTGTTCAAGTACATAGCAATAATTCCTACGTGTATTTAATGAATACCTAACTGGTTTTAAGTATTTGTCTCATCCAGATAACCTGGGTTTTACATTTGACACATTTGACGATTGTCTTATCGCGATTATGACGATGCCCTACTTTTGCTTTGATTGATTATATTATGTATAAAAATCAATTGGCTGAGTTTTGCTTGTAATGTTTTGTGGAAACTACGTGTCATGTCGTCAGTTTATTAATTTGAATTTTGAATTGGTACTACACTAAAAAGTATAGGGACGGGACAAACCGGTAGGTAACAAAGCATCCTTAAATATTTATTAATTTCACATTGAAACATTAAATTCAAGCGTAATATGCCATAAATTAACATAGTAAAACTTTCCAAAACAATACCTAATGATAAAGAATATAATTATGTTTAGGTAACTAAATATAGCAGAAGGAATTCCGTTTTAGTACATACGTACGTACATACAGTGTTTTTGAGAAGATTGGTAATTAAGTAAGTAAAACTATTTTTGTAACCGTGATATTATTTGAAGTGTTGTAGTTGTGTTTCAAAACAGTTTCTAACTAATTTCTAACACTCATTATTTTTAATAATTCTTTTTTAAAAATAGTTTTCGGCGACAGAATTTCATAAGTGCAAAGATATGGAAGGCTTGACCTACATTTTTGTGGTCTTCGCGTTGCAAGCATTTTTAATCCAATTATCTTGCCAACAAGACTCGCTTGCAGAAGATATAAGCGAAGACCGAACCCCAATAAGAGAGTTCCACGAAGCTTGTGCAAAAGGGGAATTGGAAGAAGTAAAAAGAATTGTAGAAGGCAAAACACTTGCTATTGACTCTGAAATGGAGAGTTATACACCACTTCATGTAAGCGTTCTCCAGGATCATTTAGAAATTGTAAAGTACCTCGTCGAAAATGGAGCTGATGTTAACTCAGCTGTTGTCAATACTAAACTAACGGCGATCCATATGGCGACAATGTTGGGTCGTATTGAAATCTTTAAATATCTTCTGGAGAATGGGGCCGATTTCGAAGCAGCAGAAAAAGACAATTTACGAGTGCTGCACCTAGCGGCTTACTATGGAAGATGGGACATAGCAGAAATTCTAATAGAAAATGGGGCACAAGTGGAAGTGGTCGGGGCAAATAGCAAAACTCCTTTGCATATGGCTGCCCATGCCGGGCATTTTAATATTGTGAAACTGCTTGTTTTAAATGGAGCGGATATTTCTGCTATTTCAGCAGTGAAACAAACAGCTCTCCACCTGGCAGCTTTTAATGGGCATGCGGACATTGTTGAATACCTCGTTAAAAGTGGTGCTGATATTCACTCTTTGGATAAAAGCAATTGGACACCGTTGCATTTTGCAGCAAAGGAAGGACACTTGAACGCTGTAAAATATCTTGTCGAAAGCGGTAGCAATATCGAAAGGGTGACTGTTCAAGGGGCTACCCCCTTCCTGCTGGCAGCTATAAATAATCAGGAAACGGTTATAGAATACCTATTAGAAAAAGGGGTGCTCGTTGATGGACCTTTGGAGGACCCTGAATGTTGTTATGACACAGCACTGTGTCAAGTATCTTTGCATGGATATTCAGAAACTGTAAAACTTCTTGTGCAAAAAGGAGCTGATGTTAATCTTCCTTGTAAAAAGAGTGAGTTCCCGTTGCTTGTTGCTGTTATGACTACGGAAGCTTCACCTGAAGTTACAATCGAAATTATCAAATTCCTCTTAGAAAACGGAGCCAAAGTTGATATGATAGATAGCGAAGGATTTACTCCGTTACAAGCTGCAGTTAGCAGAGAAAGTTTGGAAATTGTTAAACTTTTGGTGGAACATGGGGCAAATGTTGATGCAAAAGGAAATGCTGGGTTTACTCCACTACATGCTGCTGCAATGAAAAACTATTTAGACATCGTAAAATATCTAGTAGAAAAAGGAGCACTGGTCGATGCCGTCGATGTAAATGGACGAACACCACTTTATTTGGCTCTAGAAAATAATCATACAGAGACGTCCACATATTTTAAGGAGCTTAAAGAGAAATTTAAAATTAACATTGAACTTTAAAAATAAATTGTATTTGAGGAGCAAATCATGAAATTTGTCTTTGATTATCTACAGAATGATAATAAATAGTAGAGTCTTGTACAAAAGTTGATATGCAGTGTTTTGTTCATCAATTTTACATAACATAAGGAGATTTGATACATAGTACTGTTATGAAATGGGCATTCGTGCTCCCCATAAGCCTCATAAAGTAAATTCCCGCTGGACAAGGTAGCTGTAATAATGTTTAGTTTAATGTGTTCTTCTGAGCAGATTTAAAGAAAGCATTACTATTATATACTAGTAAGTTATAATATAGCACACATATGCGGTGTATCATGTTTAAGGCATACCGACTTTTTAAAATATGGTTAATCACTTACCAATGCAATAATATAAAATGGATACATAAATTGTTTATTTATCTGCAAATTAAATTAGCCATCAGGCAATTAATTACATTAATAACTTCCTTACATAATCAACTCTTATCAGAGAGACAGAGATAGTAAAGTAATACTATTATTACATTGCAGTGATTATAACCCCATTGCTTTGCATACATAAACATCATGCTTTGTTTCAGGAGTAGTATTTTGATACACACCTATACAGGAAATTCAAAAAAATTTAAAAATATTTGCTTTTGATTGAAATTTATTTTCTACTAATTAAAAAACTGCATAATATTAAGCGTACATTGGCAAACATTGTATTATTTGCGTTCCCATGTGGGAAGATTGGCTACCTAGATATATACAAATTAAATAGGACGTTTGCTAATTGTACGTGTTTCAATCATATAAAACGCAGAGGATAAAGAAAGTCCTTGAGAATAAGTTTATTGTGTTATATTTAGTAATATGTAAGCTAGTCACCCTTACAACACAATGCGTGCATTCTTAGGTAGGTAACATGAAGTTTATATATAATCTATTTGCATATTATTTATGTATGCCAAAATATATATATTTATAGCACATAATAACTAATTACAATTAGTACGGTATATAATAGCCCTTCATAACGTAATGTATTTTTAATGCAGTATAAATCAAGATACAGATCTAATAAATACTTACATACAAGCATCCTGTTCACTGGAACGTAAAAATAAAAAATATAACATGTCGACTCAAAATGTTATCTTTCTCACAAAAATAATATTTCTTATATTTGTTTGATTTGTTAATTAAAAATGCTTTTATCACATTCTTGAAGCCCCCGATAAATTAATGCATAATTATTTTCAAAGACATACAAGGAAGTTAATGGGTATTACATGTACCTACGCACTACGCAATACATAAATAGTCTTACTGGATGGTCCCATAAACAGTTTTACTATAAATACTAGTTGACGCTGGAGAATAATATTTGTGTGTCACCGCTTGCATATTTCGCTAGTTGCCCCAAAATTATCGTTTATTTGTTAACTAGTTTACAATTTAATACCTACAGTGAAAATGCATTATTCCCCAATATTTCTAATAGTGTTGTTTACACTTCAAAAGAGTTGGTCTGCCGAAACAACGTGTGAACAGTCACAAAAATTATTTGCAGATTTGTGCTTCTCACCCTCTCCAGCACTAGATCTTGATATAGCTTGGGTAGGATACATTTGTAAATTTAATTATTATTTTAAATTGAAAGATTTACTATAATGTTTTTATTACATAAATGTACCATTCTATGAATAGCTGAAAGATAATCAACCAACTGAAGGGTGGTACGCTGGATTGGGGAATGACGTCAACCAACTTCACATATCAGAATTACTTAAGGGAGAGTTACTGAATGCGACAAATGAGGATTTCACAGATATGTGCCTTAGAGTGAAAATTGAACACGGCGATGGAAAGAATTCCGGCGATGGGGAATTTTTTGGTTATAAGGATCTAAATTCTACTTTTGTTTGCAAGTTATCAAACGATTTCCCAGGAGCCCAAAGATGTGTATTTAGCAGTGTATTGACTAAATACGGTAAGCAATACATGTTTTTATTTCATGATGCAAATGGCGTGTAAGGCATAAATATTCTAATTGATTAGTATTGTGCTCTAATTCCAGGCGAAGATGACCTTTCCTACATAATTTACTCTCACGAAAATTTTCTTATGTCAATTAATTGCTACCCTAATGGTCAAGTGGGATGGGTAACTATTTCTAAGTTACCTAAAATCTCCGAGGAAGACAAGAAGACTGCATTAGATAAAGCGGCATCGTTGGGTTTCCCCGTAGAAACAAATGCAAATCTGTTTGGAGAAAATTGTAGTGCATAAAATAAAAAAATGGAGCAAAGTGCAAAATATTTATACTTATATTTTGTTGTATTATAATTGTATTCAAATGGATCTAAGCCAAGTGTCAAGTATCCGAGGAAAAGCTACGCTTAATCAATACTTATTTTTGGGCAATCACTTTATTTAATTTTCTATGAAATGTCTTACAAAAGACAACAAAATGGATATCAACATTTTATAATGTAAAGGAATAAATCAAATCATAACTACATTTTTAGTTTGTAAATCACCATTATAATTATTTGCTACATGTACGAATGTTCTCGACACGAGGAGATGTATAAATAAAAATAGATAGCAATTCAAGATAAACTAATCTGCTCTGTAGATGAAGGTATGTAGTATTTATATACACAGTTATATTTAGATAAAATATTTTACGCGTCAATTACTTAACATAACTTTTGATATTGAGCTTGCATAAAGGTTCGCCAAACGCAAACAACAATCATGGTCATATACTCAACAATAAAGCACAGCTGATACTTACTACTCATATTATTTTAACTACAGTTTCATATTGCATAAATACATGACAATAGGAATTCCACACTCTACTCTCTCTTGTATTTTACAACACCTGGAATGACATATATAATATGATACAATTGTTCATTTATTATGTAATAATTTGATAATACAATAAACGCATGTAAGTATAATGCATTCCAAACCATGCAAGGAAAATTAACTCGTTGTTAGGTATAAAAATCTTAAATCGCGTAAGATTATAAGGGAAACTTAATTGCAGTGCTGAAATAGTACATATTTACATCAATTATAATTTTATATTGTCATAAATATGTTTCAATAGTTTCAATAATTTAATTGGATGGCATATATTAGATATTTTGCAAATTGTTTTTAATGAGAATGAGACATCATGCGCCAGTAGGCTTAAAAATGTTGCCTCTGCAAACATCTGTTCAATTTACAACGCGAAGGAAAACTTAGTACTAGTAATACAAAATTAATATGTAAGATAGAAAAGTGGTGACGTAAGAAAGGAAGCATGTTATATCTTAAAAGTAATTATAAAATAATATATTATTACTACAGCTACGTACTGAATCTTAGAGCAGATAATAGCTCCCACTATAGAAACCTACGGTATCAATACAGCATTTCGTCTATATAAATTCCGTTAATTTTCCAATGGGCAAAGGGTTGTATTACTTATAAGTTAGTATGTATTCAACTTTAATGCTTAATCATAAATAAATGTATCTATATCAGCATAGTATGCATGTACCGACTCTTTCTGAATATAGAAAATATTCTATGTATAAATAAATAAACATTTTGTTATGTTCAGAATGATTGCATAATATAAAGATAAATATTCAACTCGCAGAGAAGGCTGCAACATTTAATGTTTGGTGAAAAACATTTTTTTAAACTTTGTGTTTTCTACTTATTTATATGTTGTCCAACATTTTTCAGCACCGACCTTGACTCTGTCTCAATGAAAAGTTGTCCATTTCGAATTTCAACGAAGCAAGCAAAATGGTACTTCACAATATGCACTCTCTTTCGTTTAGTAGATTTACAGCTTTGATTTTACCCAATAACAAAGCAAATTCATGGCGAAATCTGATTTTCGATGTGGACACTGTAAAGATAGGGATATACAATAACCTTCCTACGTAATCATAATAATCGCGCGATATCAAAATTTCCAGTTTACCATAGCTGATTGACAGATTGACAGACAGTGAATACAATTCAGGAAGATTCCCCCGATATCCCTACTGGTTATATACCACTACACACATGATACTTTTAGGTTGGCGATCCGATCCAATCCCTGCGGTTCAAAAACCCAAACGATTCGATCCCGATCCGACCTCGGCGGTTCAAAAATCTAAACGATCGGATCCCAGCGCATTCAAAATCCAAACGTTCCTATCCCGGATCCCGATCCAATCCCGATACGATCCCGCTGCTAGGTCAAAAATTTAAACGATCCCGGATCGGAACGGTATAAAGCTTGATCTTTGAGATCGAATATCGCAAAAGTTTCATATGTGATATACAATCGATTTAAAGTAATTATTTTGTTAGCCCGTTATTGAAAAGCACTAATACATATTACTGCATGCAATGCTTGTTGGGTGGGTATATGAAAAGTACTGGAGATGATTGCTCAAAACATGTGATGATTAAAATTCAGTAATTACTGGTTTTGTATACATGCATAGTAAATATTTAGTGATTGTGTGCACTTATTGCGTATAGTCAGTTATTGTAGGAGTCGGGCGGTATCATCAGGCAATTTTACCTTACCTCCTGCTACTGCAGTACATAAAATATTCTTAAAAACATTAACAAGCAAATAATGGGTTTAATTCAAATGAAAAAATACCCCTTTGTAAAGTTGTCAGTACTTGTGATGATCACAAACTGTTGAGCAAGAATTATTAAAATTAATTACCGACAAAGAATTAATACGCCTTTATAACCATTGTTACTCCCGTAGAATCCTCTTACCATAAAGTTAAAAATTACTAACTTTGCCTTAGGTATATTAAGTATACAATATCATACATAATATATTGGGGATGACGTTGACGTTGCATTACATTTCTTGGTACCACAGGTTATTTAATTTGTATAATGTGCTTTATTTTTAAAATTTGGATGTTATAAATTAATATATTTTGTAAAATTTACCAATCAGAGTGCGATCCAAATCCATTAGGCAATAAATGGCATTACAAATATCCGGGAGATTGTTGCACATGACGTAGTCAAAACAGCGAAAGTGACATTACTGTAGCTGTTATAATGAAGATTACAGTGCAGCCAGGATTGGGGAAACATGGATTATATATTTGGTACAGAAGTATCCCGATGCTAAACAAACCAGTCATGTAGAGTACAACAGTCCAAGTGAGCCACCAACCAATTCGCCATTGGTTTGATGTGATTTTGAAGTTTTTCTCCTTGGAGTCCCACAAATATGGGCAGAGCCATAATTTTTGAGCAGCAAAGTTGAAATATTTGTCCAATATTTCAAATATGTACACGCTCGCCATAATGTAGTTTGCAACGCTATTTTATATCAAAAATGTAAAATAATCCTTATTTACAGGAATTTATTTATTCTGTTGATTATTTAGCTCAGTTCGACATTTGATATGGACCTAAATGTACCAAATTATTGTGTTATACATATATTATGCATATATTTATAACTTTCGTGGATCAACGCAATTGACTGGGATGGGAACCTTTATCAACATTTTACTTGATGTACACATTTAAAAAATTTCTCAACCAATTCAAATTAATCAAACAAATTTCAATAATGGAATCATATAGGTGATGTTTGGAAAGCAAAAATGTTATTCTTTTCTAATCGGCACTTATAATATTTCAAACTTTCTAAGAGAATATGTATTTGATAGAAGTATGAACTTCAGATATAAAATTCTAGGAAAGTCCTATACTACTGCGGATGATATACCGAATAACCGAGAAAATTCGAAGTAATTTTTGTGAGCATTTGCACAGTCTATGGATTTTCTACACCACATTGTATGAGTGCTTCAGAAACTGAAATAATAAGTATTCAGCAGTCAGTAATGCACTTAGGCAAACTAATTTATAAAGAATAAAGAATACATGACTTGGTACTTTTCAAAATTAGAAATAAATATTTAAAGCATTTAGATGAAATTGAATCAGTCCTTACGCTTCCCAACTACAAAAGTAATGAATATCTAAATCTTTCATGAATTTACATAACTTGGGTCGAACTAATTTACTAAGTTTTCGGGCAAATACACAGACAGATAAATATGCAGACACAATATTAATTCGCAATATTAATATTAATTAAATTAAATATGAGTGGAAATGGATGTTCGTTTCTTCGTGATCTATCTAGTCAGTTATTATTGTTAGTTTAGTTTATTTAGTTGAATAAGTAAATGTTCGGCCTGCTCAAATTAGTTGGAATTAAATTCAATAAGCATATTGTATTTACTAATCACAAAGGCGCATAATTAATTATTATTTACCTATAACTTGCTAATTCAGGCAAATGTAAAATATGGAACAATCAAACTGGAAAATTCAAATTTTATGTGTATTTTATTGGGAAACAACATAATGTTTAATTCATTTACAAAGGTATGACGATGTATGAAATAAACATTTGTCTACATATTATGTTTTGTCACAAAAAGAATAAAAACACGTTACATTTCGACTTCAATGAGTAGGTTGACTAAAGTGATGTTTTGCAGCAAATAGCTGTAATACATTATTGTGATTATTTACGTATAGATAACAGAATACTTTCTAGAACAGTCTTGATCATCTGCACTTATATTCATTTTCATTTATTTTAAATGTAATTGAAATATAAATTGACAGTTGTGTCACATGTTCATTAATATACTCTGCTTCTTTGTATACTTGCTAATTTCATTTTTGCTTCTGTAATACAAAATAGAGATTTTAGTAAATAATCCATCCATCTAATAAACGAATATAAACGTAACAATTATTTCTTACCTTCTATCTCCTGCTGACTAAATTGCTGCTGGACAATAATTTCTTCGTGTAATTGTGCTTCCATATAAGAACCAAAACTTTTCCAGTCCCCTTGTTCATCATCATCAGTAGTAATACTCACAAAATTATTTAAATCGGAAGGGGATTCTGTATTACAGACGTCCACTGAATAAATTTGACTAAAATTACTGCTTTTATTTTGGCTGGCAGGGACTATTACAACATTTGCGTTCCAATGCACACTTTTGGCATTTCCAGCTTCTACTTCTTTATCTCCACTAATTATTTCTACTGGAAGTACTGGAGGAATAATTTCATTTTGCATCCTAATTTGAGAATGAATTTCATCTTGCACTTTATTGGGTGAATGAATTTCATTTTGTATCTCAATAGGATATGTCGTAATTGGATTGGAAGACTCGATGTTAATTGCACTTTTGGATTCGACGAATTTATCCTGAAATGTTGGAAATTAAAATTAAAAATGGGACACTAGTTTGTAAGTTTTTTATAAGGACGAATTTAAACTCATCCAAAGACTTACACATTCACTTTGAAGTAGTCCACATTGGAAGCTCATGCCTCTTTCATCTAAACAGTTAAATAATGTAGGTTAATATAAACTAATTGTTAACGTTGACATTTTATGGCATTTTGTTTTTTAAAATCATTAAAATATTCTACTTGCCTGGCTTACGATAAAGTCCTAACGCTGCCATGTAAAGTATTTTTACTTGATCCGTCTTTATTTCGATGTGGCCAGTTATGAGCTCAACAGTCCGTGGCATTTCGTGGGGACAAGGAACTATTTATAGAAATTATTAATGGAAATTTAAATGACGAAAACAAAATTACCACCATTATAAGTCTGGTTTATCCAGTAAAGCGTATTGCTGCATAAGCAAATCAACTCGAAGTGGTAAAAAACAGTAAAACTCTTATTTATGGATTAATTACAATTTAAAGAAACTTTGCATCACTTAGTCATGTATAAGATTAATTGTTCAACAGTCTTTACAGGACTATTCTTTTCTCAAAAAAAATTTGTTATAACAATTGTTTTACTATTTTCAATATCATCTTTGTCATGTTGCTTAGTATACGCCATTAATAAATTAAACTATTGTATAATTGTCCAAAAAAAATTTCTCAAAATTGTTATACCACTTAAACAAGATTTGCATTATGATAAAATTTATCAAACAATTTTTATTGTGCACCAACATACGGAGTATATACTATACCCCTAGGACTATAATACGGGTTTTACGGTAATTTGTCAGTTGCTAAAATGTTTACCTTCAGTAGCATCTATATCCAAAAGACCATCTTTCACTTTTCTAATTATTAACCGCATTGATTTTCTCATAGTAAAATGTCGAGGGTCCAATTTCTGGAAATTTTAAAAAACATGTTACAAACAACAAACAAAATTAAGATTCGAACATGTAGAAAAAATAATTCACAAATTGTTTTCCATCTATAATTTATTTAATTACCCATTAATATTCATTATTATTATTAACAGTACATGACTTACCACATTGGGGTATTTGCTAGCAACAGTAGAATTTCTTTTATTTACTTTGCTTGAAATAGAATTTCCTCCCTTTGTGTCAACGAGATATTCAGCAACTCCTGTTTTTGCTGGCACTTTCAAAGTCAATTTTGCTGTTGGAAATTTGGTTGAAATTTTTGTCTTTCTATATTTGCGACTCTTTTTCCGAGTGTTACTTCGAGTAATTGTTGTACAGCTTGAAATTGCAGCCATTGTTTTGAAATTCTTTTTCTCTTTTGGGAAAAATAAATTTCTTTCCTACCACACCACACAGGCAAGTGAGTAAAAGGATTCCTAAAGCAACCGCGAGATTAGCAGAGCATGTAGGCGACCAGATTTTAGCCCTCTCCGAGTGAAACGATTTACGTGGAACTTTTATGACGCATGTTACGAGGATATAATAACTCGAGAATGTGACAAACAGCCTGCAGTGAACTTTTTTCTCTTGATAACGTTCGGCTCACGTGATAAATGTTCACTGCAACGGAATAATTTTACTGGGTACCTCTTTTGAATATTTATTTTTAGATTTCCAATTAAAATGACAAAGGAAAAGGGTTGGTTACTAAGGTGGGTAGTTTAGTTACTTTAAATGATTTTGTAACAAGTAGCGCTGATCAGTCTTTACGCACATAAATATTATTTGATTTCATTATTTTGAAATTTCCATTTTATTTTTAATTGTTCAAATTAGTAAAACAATCAAAACCCTGTCCCCAATTTTGCCGATAACAAATAGTCTATAAAAAACGTTAAGCCCTTTATGCGTTGGTCATACATTATTGTTACATAATATAGATATAAAGCGCTGCATACCTGTATATACAAGAAAGTTATGCAAACCAAGGAAACTGCATTAAAAAATGTTATGCGAACAAATATGGTTGATCAAAGGCGTAGTAATGTAATTATGGCTAGGTTAACTAACTAGGCAAGCTTATAGAATTTCATAACTAAGTTAAAGCTCTGGATTAAAAGTAATTAATTAATTTTAATTAATAATTCAGGTCTAAGTAATTTTATGGTGGCAATGCGTAATTGAAGTATATTATGAGTTTTATATGATGAGCTGAACAAATTCATTTATATTTATTACTTCAACACTCAGCAAAGTCCAATAAACCATTGCAAAACGGATATAACGCAGTAGTAAATTGAGGTAACTTAACTGTGTAGTGTACTGTACTTGTATTCCATTGTGTTGAATTCTGAAAACGAAATTTAAAAAAAGTGAACCATATTGTTAAAATTTTCAGTCGAATCTCTCATTTCCACAATAAATATCTTTATGTATTGTCAGAAAAGATTGGAAACCGCTGACGGGATTCGAAATCGCAATCTTGGTTATTCGTACCCACTGCTCTGTCATTGAGTTACAGAATTTGCCATCGGTTAATACGTTATTAACGATTTTAGTGGGATCCAAACCATAGCACTTCCTATCCTTCGCTATGTTATATTTTTTGTACCAATTGAACGAATCTACACACATGTAAGTC
>JAQFYC010005726.1:0-13727 GCA_034694165.1 Tomocerus mixtus
GCACCCGCAGGAGTTGTTGCACCCGCAGGAGTTGTTGCACCCGCAGGAGTTGTTGCACCCGCAGGAGTTGTTGCACCCGCAGGAGTTGTTGCACCAGCAGGAGTTGTTGCACCCGCAGGAGTTGTTGCACCAGCAGGAGTTGTTCCAACATCAAGTGTGGTTCCCCCTACAGGTGTTGTTCCACCGGCAGGAGTTGTTCCACCTGCGGGAGTTGTTCCACCGGCAGCTGTTGTTCCACCGGCAGCTGTTGTTCCACCGGCAGCTGTTGTTCCACCGGCAGCTGTGGTTCCACCGGCAGCTGTTGTTCCACCGGCAGCTGTTGTTCCACCGGCAGCTGTTGTTCCACCGGCAGCTGTTGTTCCACCGGCAGCTGTTGTTCCACCAGCAGGTGTGGTTCCAGTAAAAGTAGCTAAAAAGAAAATTACTTTTATAACAACTTAGTCTCAAAAAATCGACAGACTTCAATGTATAAAGGTGAACATTTTTCGATAGCTTAACCATGTGCGATATACAAAATGTATTTGATGCATAGCCTTCATAACTTTTTACCCTTGTTTTTCTACTAATACATTTAGCTACAGTTTTTACGTTTCAAATGCAAACCAATGAAGTGTGCAGTTGTACACAATTTTTTAAATAATAGAAGTTCTTGCAAAGTGAATCTGGATGTTAAAATGATTTATGTTTGCATTTAAAGAAAGCAACTTACTGCAGACATAGAAGTGGCATTTGTTAAATCCTTGGCATATGCAACGCTGAGTTGGGCGATCTTTGGGGAAATAAACTCCACCGAATTCGCATTTTGATGGACAAATAGGATTTACAGTGGTTTTTGTTCCGTTAGTCTCTAAAATGTCGATTAAATATAAATTAAATAATTTCTGTTTGAAGGTCAAATGGTAATTAAAAGCGATTTTGTTTCAAACCAACTTGGATCGCATATGTATCCACATTTTCCCCAACAATGGCAGCGTGCTATTTTTGGTTTCAATTGTTCATAAACAGTTCCACTTGGACAATTAGGAGCCAGAACCCCTGTATGGAAAATGCGGTATTAACATAATAACATATAACAAGTAATATATAATGTGTAAATTGTGTCTTACATGTAGAAGTGGACGGAATGCTTGGCTTTTTGCAGGAAGTAGCTGAAAACAGATTTTTCAGTTATAATTGTGTATTTAAGAAAAATTATACTAAATCATATTTGAATATGTTTTTCTAAATTTACTTATAGGATCGCATATATATCCACAGTGTGCATAGCAATGACAACGGGCCCTCTTCGGCGTGGTTTGCTGGTAAACGCCACCCTTGGTACAGTTGACATTGGCAACCCCTATCAGATCATTTTGAAAATAAAACAAATTAAGTTGCTCCAATTAAAATTGTAAGTAAACACTATTTTTTATTAATGTATAGTGTCTTACATGTAGAGCCTTTTGGAATCAATGGCTTTTTACAGACAGCAGCTGAGTAATCGACTATAAATATTAGTGCTAGGAGACAACTTGGAAGTAAATATTTCATTTTGAACAATTATTTCTCAAAGCTAATCCCAAACCAACTAATTTCTAAAGTTCGATTTACTTTACTGCTCTACTTCTACTACCGAAGCTGAGCTAACGATGCTTTTCCAGAAATATCTGCCTCATTTTATAGTGAATTTAGTTTCCTGAAAACAGACTAATCAATGCATACATTCAAACAGCACCGATGGCACTGATTTTGTTATTGAGTTAATATTTGTTATTCTTTAAATAGGTCAACTGTCTATCATTTTCATGACTTTTGATTCCATGGTTCTGTTATATTCATTTTTGTTGATTGATGTTATTTTTTACTTGTTGTTTACCTAACTCAAGGTAATATTATTATGTAAATGTTTTCCGGGACTCTTTTTGGGGGATTCGATCGCCGTTTTGTATGGTTGAGCTTAATTTAAAAAAGCTTAATTACTTAGCAAACTAAAAATCGATTCTGAATCTATTTGTATTGATTGATTATCCTATTACCCCTATTATTCATTTATCAAATAATTTGGGTCAATACTTAGTTCTAGATTATTTGGAGTTAAGCTTCTGCTGTTATCTTGATAATGTTCTATTTCCGATTCTGGCCCAAGTTTCATTAATTTTGAATAACTATAAAAAGTATGAATGTAAATAAATTCATTTTTACGATATTTTTTCCTTGTCCCAGATCACCAGTAATAATTATTTTACATTAAATGTCATGAAGGATTGTAAAATATTGAGACATGCTGCTGTTAATGCAATCAGATGTTGTGATGCGTTCATCTTATCCATATATGAATATATTTATTCAACAGCAGAAGTTAAAGTTGTATCTGCTTATTCCAGAAGAAGCTTTTACGTCACGGTCGTTAATACAAATAGTTGGTTTTCTTTTGAATTACAATAAGGGGTTCTGAAATAAGTCATTTATGTGTAGTAGTTGCACTATACTTTCTATTAAAACTTCATATAAGTTTACTAAACGATTCTTCTTATGTGATCATATGTATGTAAATCTTTAGATCATAGTCGACTGCAGAAACTCTATTGAAAATGAAGAATTACCTTTTAGTTCTTACCCCTACTTTTGTCTCCCGGCATGTTCTAAAGTATTAAACAAGACACGTGAATAAATATACCTATAAGTCGCTTAAAATTATAAAATTTGTCAAAGTGTCTCAAAGCTATAAATTTTGAAGTTTTTTTTACTAATACAACAAAATATATAGTGGAGTACACACATATACAGAGATTATTCACCAAAATGACTTAATATTATACATTAAAGCAAACAATTAGTGCGCCGATCATTTGTTATTTTCTAGAGAATATTTTAATCCCGTTCAGCTTGTAGTAGCTTTAACTTAGCTGTTAAAATTTGTCGAAAAGTTAAATTGAAGAGGAGGATTAGAGTGCACGATCCAAAAGTCGTGATAAAATAACTCCTCCGAGCTAATGTGATACCCTTTTATTGCATGTATTATTTTACTATTGGAAAATGAATGATTTTGTTTTGAAAACGATTAAGTAGATGGCTGTCACCTTGAATAATATTCAGTCTAACAATGAGTGTAACAAAGCCTTGCTTTTACGTACGTTATAATAAGCAAAACCGCTTCACGTAAAAAAAGGAAAAAATTCAAATGCGTGATCCGCTCTGTACAAATATACGTACACAATTAAACCATAACATAGAACCCATCACTCTTTAAATACTTACCTTGGAAATAATTTATCCGCTTTTCTTGTCTTCCTTAATGTAGAATGCTTAGATACAGTCGAACTATTAAAGAGCTAAAATATACAAATATTGTGTATGCTTAATGCAGATGTAATTTCTTTGACACATGAATAAAACCAAGTAGTAGTATCAAACATTAACCTAAAACGAAATTATGCATTATCAGCTGTACCTACGTTCTTTATTATTCAGTAATGCATACGTTAATAAGTACGTACGCTCTTGACCAAATATGGAAATATATTTTAGGGAAGTAAATTACTTATGTTAATATTTAATGAAGCTATGAACCTTTGTTGATAAATGTAAATTATTTAAAACTAGTCAGATTAAAGTATCCAGGTTGTATTGAATTTTAAAAAGGGCTTCCATATTATTTTAAAGCAATTGGATTGGAATCTCAAAGTACACGAGAAAGAAATAGGACTATCTACGTTAGCATGTAAATAAGGACTACTCATGTATGTACACAGGAAGTTGGTTCCCAACTAGAGAGATTGACTGATGTATATTCTTCCGCAAGATAATTCCTAGGGAATTCCTACTTCCTACAATTCAAAACTATAAATGCTTAGCAAAATGGATATTACTGCACTTTATTCATTCTTATTAACAACAATCATTATTTTAGAATTTAACAATTATAGCTCAATTTTGCACGATTGTGCCTACAGATTGCAAATAAGCATGAATACACTAAAACAACGGAACTCCGAAAAAATAAATGAAGTCTTTCAAATAATAGTTCACTTGGTAATATTTTTTAATTTTTACAAGCACAAAAGTCCCCATTTTAGAAATAAGGGTAAACATGAAAAATTCTAACCATGCCAAAACTGATAATTGGATTTATCGAAAGTTAGAGAAGTTTTGCAGGAAAATTTCATTGAAATTAGAGACCTCCCTTGGGTGGGAAAATTTCCCTACTGAAATTTTTGTACAGATTATCCAACTCTAACATATATCATATCGTATGCATATATACCATAATAAAATATACATATACATACTGTGTCAAAATACGGTATGCATAGCTTATTCGCTTTATAAATATATTGCTAACTAAATGCAATTTATCTAAATTACCTTAATTAAAATATTTCTAAAACACAAACAGGGATTGGCGTTTATATTGATAAATGTATACAGGACAACTAACGGTATATTGGAAACGTGTGCAGGTAATAAATATTAGTTAAACCATTCCCCTATAACTTTGAGAATGTATGAAAATACATTGTCAATGTATTGTATGTTCAAATATTACACTAACAAGGTAGATGTGGCATTATAAAATATAATTTACCATTGCAATGTAAAATACCTATGTTTTTTAGATAATTTGACTGATCTCCAGAACCACGTGAAAGAAACTGAACTTCAAACAACAAAGACAATTGAAATTTTAAGACAATCCTCAGAACAAAAGTCTGCTGAGCAACTTTCTCCTGTAAAGCCAAAGCAAGTGGAAGACATAAATGCCAGAGGTTTCTGGAATGGCGAAAAAGCGAAAGCAAATCATATATTTGATGCACAGCTGTCAACTGCTTTGATGTCCTTTTTCATATCTCAAAACGCATCTTCATTACTTGATCTTGGTGCGGGAATGGGACACTACTCAAGTGAAGCAATGAAATTAAAAATATTTACATCTTGCTACGATGGAAATCCAAATACTCAAGAGCTTTCCGATGGGCGCTGTGCCACGGTAGACTTGAGCAAGCCAATACATTTTACAAAACACGACTGGGTTCTATCTCTGGAAGTAGGAGAACATATCCCAAAAGAATATGAATCAATTTTTATGAATAATTTGGACAGAGTCAACAAAAGAGGTTTTGTCCTTAGTTGGGGCATTGAGAACCAAGGTGGTCATGGTCATGTAAATAATAGGAACAATAGCTATATAATAGAAAAGTTTGAGAACATGGGATATAAATCAGATCAGAAAACACAGAAAATATTAAGGGATGCGTCAAGGATGTCTTGGTTTAAAAATACAATAATGGTATTCACAAAAAATTGAGTTAACAAAGGTTTCAAAGTTTTATTTTGAAATATACCTAATAAATAATTATATATATCGGTAATTTTTTTTAATTAATTGTTGTGGATATAAACATTAAACAATTATTAAACATTTTATATTTAATTAATAATAACATTAAGTTACTTACTTACAGAAATAAAAATTAATAGCTTTTCAGATGACAATTCAAACATTTATGTACTTTGAATTGATATAATTCAAAATCAGAATATAATTACAATTTGATCTTTTACCAACTTGAATTTAATTATAATATGAATGTGATTATACAATGTATACACAGCGGTTTACTTAGTTGGTACATAAATAGTTAACTTGTATAATAAAACCTGTTCTTTTATTTATTCAATACTACAGGAAAAATATATTGACTGAGTTCTGACACTTCATTGTGAGAAAACTAGATTACGTAACCTACCTTAAGCACGATCTGTCTAAAACAAAAACATTTGTCATTGAAATTCATAAATATTCTCCAGCACAATCCCTGATATTGGTTCTGTTATACTTCATTGTTTATTGTGGAAAGATGTATAATCCATTCAAATTTTGTCGAGTAAGTTTCATAATATATACCGCCATTATATTGGTGATAATAAGTGCTTTGTTTTTCATAAAAGATCCAGTTAATATAAGAAGAAGATATACAACATATATAAGGTAATTATACTATTCAAATATTAACGGGTCACTCCAAAATGTCATCCTTAGTATTAATAATGATATTATGTAATTCAAATTAAACCATTAAAAGTGAAAATTAAATTATTTAAAATGATAAGTAAATATAAATGATTGTATGGAAACTTTGGCGACTCAGGAAAATATGGTTTAATGTTCGCAAAGATTTATTTCTTGCACTCATTATATTTTGTTTTTGTTTAAAGTGGCAATTTAGCACAATGAGTTTATCTTTGCATGATCCATGACTCTTCTGGTCACGATTTTACTGACAATTTTAAAAATGAGTATTAAAATGTTGTGTGTGCGTTAGTATTCTAGTACAAATCCTCAATGCAAACTGTAATAAATGTAAGCTGGCATGTATGTTAATCTTTCAGACGCCAGTCTAGTGTCACACATGATAAACAATTATTGGAATCGGAAAATGAACAGCAGAAAGTCAGCCAATACCCTTACAAAAATGATGGTATAATTTTCTGATATGTTAGAGCTTCAGCTTATTATTGTTTAGAATTTAGAATAATTACTGTATAAATATAAAAATTTAGAGACTGCATTAACATAATACACTGATTATAAACATCTTATCTTCATATTCACACGGTGTATAGACTAAGTTGTAATATTTAGTATACTTAAATTTGAGTCCGTGCAAATAGAAATTTCCTGTCGGTAATAAATAATAAAATTTAAATTTCAAATTGATGTATGGAATGCTTGAAGTTCTAAAATATCCATCTGCCATTTATGCCATTTAAGATACAATGGAACATAAACACGAAGCAAATCTAAATGTAGCCCAGAATTTAATCAAAAAAATTAACATTTTATGCTGGGTCATGACCACGCCTGAAAATCATCAGCAGAAAGCATTTCATGTTAAACGAACATGGGGTAGTCGATGCAACACACTTTTATTTTTCAGTTCAACAAACGGTAGGGCATCACTTAATTTTTTCCGTTGTTTTCGCTTATCTTAACAAAATTTAAATATGAAATTTTATTTTATGAACATAATATATACGTTCCGACAGATATGTCCTTACCTTCAATTGGCCTAAATAGCACAAAAGTAGGAAGAGATTACCTGTGGGCAAAGACAAAAGAGGCGTTCAAGTTTGTTTACGAAAATTACTTGAATGAAGCAGACTTCTTTATGAAAGCGGACGATGACACCTATGTGCATATTTTTGCAAATTTTCCACCATTATTATTAAAGCAACTAATTTAATTTTAGTTTTTTTATTTAATTTTTATTTAATTCTAAAACTGTTCACAAAATGCAGGTAGTCGTGGAAAATTTACGACTTTTGCTTAAAGACTACGATCCTATGTATCCAATCTACTTTGGTTGCCGATTCAAACCTTACGTAACACAAGGCTACATGAGTGGCGGAGCGGGTACAGAACAGTACATATAAATTAATACACATAAAATATGTTCACAATAAAATTCAACATTCAATGTGGTGCGGGATTACCTTTATTTATGTTAAATACGTTTTTTATGTTCCTATCTTTATACACAACACATTTTTATCGTTATTGCAATTTTAGGATACGTTTTAAGCAGAGGTGCGCTAATTGCATTTATTGAGAGAGCTGTTGATGATCCAAGTAAATGTAGGGCCGAGCATGATGGAAATGAAGATGTAGAAATGGGTAATTATTTTTCAAAATCCATGTTTACAATGACCATGCTTTGTAATTTTTCACAATCTCCCTTTAATTATTATCCTGGAAGTAATTGTGATCATATATCCTCAATCAACATAATAATTTTATTACTCAACCCGAATTTAGCTATCCCCTGTCAAAATTTCTAATCCCTGTCCACAGTTATGAAAATCTCCAAGTAGTAGACTTAATATTAATTTAAATAAATGGTAGATTGCATTTTCATTTTATTTGTACCCAAATAATGTATTAACGGTTATGTTTAGGCAAGTGCTTGCAAAATGTAGGAGTGGAAGCCGGAGATAGCAGGGATGCATTAGGGCGACATAGGTTTTTGCCAATGATTCCTGAACAGCATCTCATAGCCGGATATATTCCTCCAAGTTCGTGGTACTGGAAATATATCTATTACCCACAGGCTGACGTAAGTGATTCTAATGAAACCAATTAATTTAATGCGAAACAATATGTATTTACTATATTATTATCTATATGTATTTATGTAATAATATTTTAAGCTTAATAGTAATTTGCTTTTTTCCTAAATAGGGCTTAGAATGCTGTTCCGATACAGCCATATCTTTCCACTATGTCAGCCCAAATCAAATGTATGTTCTTGATTATTTTATTTATCGATTAAGGCCTTTTGGAAGGAAGGAAAATAATGAAACCCTGGCCCTGAATAATATATCGTCTGCGAATAAACTGATGATAAACAACAATTCCCTTCCAAATAAATTATTTCCAGGTGCCAATCAAACTACGACAGGTTTTTCTTATAACAATGACAGTCTGGCAAAACTAACCAATGTCAAAGGGGGAAGTAGTGTGTCTATCAATAAATAAACAATGACCACATAAATTATTCTCAACACGTTTCGCTTATACTGTACATCTTGTAAATGTTGGCATGTTTAAAGGTAACAGCATTGCTTTATTTTTAGGGAAGGTATAGTAATAATAGCATGATACTTGTATAAAAAACGTATATACTAATAAAACACATGCAAATGCCACTAAACTATTTCCTCTGTATCGTCAGTGGACATTATACGAAGTCAGAAACCCAAACCGGGTCGGTTTTGTGGATAAAAATAGTTTAAATGGAGACATTTATTACTAATTTCCCACAAAACCCTACATTGTCATAAGTATGGGGAAAATTGAGATTTATATTTAGATTCCTTACGTCCACACCTTTAAAACGATACCCCACTTACCATATGTTTCTATTTAAAAAATAACTGGGCGTGGCAACACCTCTGTGGGGGTGTGACCAATTTGTCTCCAAAAAATTGACAACGATACTTATGCCCTTATCTTTCGAATTCTAAAAACAGAATTAAAAAAAGTTAACGCGGTCAAAAGTTAGAGCATAACAGACACACGGACAGACAGCATATATACGAGCCCATAATATCTGGCGATACATAAATACTTATAACAAATGGAGGACAATGCACTTTATATACAAAGCTTAATATTTTGATGGTTGAGTGTACTTTACCCAACAGGAGCAATAAATGATATGTTATCTTGTTATAAGGAAACCAAAAAAATACAATATTTATATACAGCATATCAATAACACAAAGAATTACACTTTGATGCAATTATTATGATGATTGATTACTTTTTCAATATTATGATGTATGCTCATTTTAGAAATTCTGTTAATATTTGACGTTGTTGCAAAATTTTACCTTCAATAATAATTGGTGTCTACAATTTTCATTTCTTTTGGATTTTAACATTGTTGTCAAAGTTATTTTATTGTGCTGATCTATGCTTCTCTAACATACGAATAATTATTCTTCCGTAAAGAAAGATTGATAAATGGTAAGGTCAAATATTTGAGAATCGTGCGTAGCCTAAGGAAATGAAATAAGGAAATTGGTAGCTAGTAATCTGTTTGTCAAATTAGTACGTCCGCAATCTTAGCTATAAATAAAATATAAATAATAAAATCAAATACATTAATACAGAAATATTGGTCCAATTAAGATACAACTATTTTGATAACGTTGCCGTAAACGCATTTACTTTCCTCTTATTTAATTGTGGCACAAAATTTCATTTCACATGATGACTGCTAAAATCCCAAAAAGTAGTCATTTTGTGTTAATAACCATTGTATTCCCGATTTGCACTTTCGTTCTACTTTTCCATTTAACATTTCGACAAAGTTTTTCAGTTAAAGTTCCAGCATTCCCACCGTTAGTAGCAATACAGCCAGCAGGTTATATTAAAAATTGCAATGAAACATCGGAAGGACTACCAATTGTAGTTCAGCCGGTGGGTGGTATTGGAAACCAGCTTTTTCAATATGCAGCAGCATACACATTAGCTAAGCAAAGGAATTCTAAATTATATCTCTGCCTACCAAAGTCGTGGAGTACTTCATTAAACGAATCTCAAATTTTTAATTTCAATGCATTGGATAGATCCTACGCCTTAAATGTTTTCAACGTTCCACAAGAAAATGTGTTAGTTTTAAATGGAAGTCGCTGTGCAATAAATAGCACAACAATATCCAAAAATCGATCGTCCACACATGAAATATTTTTTCCGATTGAAAACGATTTAATTATCGACAAACTGCCAGAAGATAAAATATTTTATTTGCATTGGTCGTGGTTTGAATCCGAAATTTTCTTCAGGCCTTACAAAAACGAAATCCGCAACATATTTAAAATACGAAACGAGTTTCGGCACCACAAAGTATTCTACGAGGTCATGGAAAATATATATTCCCAAAACAACGATACCGAAAGTGTGGCTATACATGTCCGAAGAGGAGACTTTGCTTCATCAAACGATTACAGAATACTACCGTTGTCATACTACGAACAAGCAATGGATGTTATAGAAGATAAGATTAAAATAATATTTTCAAATAAAAGAAAGGTGACATATTTTATCTTTTCCGATGATATCGAGTCTGTAAAACGGGATTTTGGAAATTTCACTACCAGATTTCAAAACATGGTTTTCGTGTCGAATAAAAATTTGTCCCGCATCTGCGATTTCCTGCTTATGGCTGTATGCAAGCACAACATCATTGCCAATAGTACATTCAGTTGGTGGGCAGCTTATTTAAATGAAAACAAAGACAAGCTAGTAGTAGCACCTCTACCCAAATTCCAACCGGATTGGTATAAACAGATTGGTAATAATAGGTTCCTCAAAGAAATTTATGCAGGCATTTGGGGATATCCTTACGACTGGATTACAATTGCACCTTTTAAATAATGTTTCTTTCGTATATTATATGTTTGATTTCCAGTTTATAATTTAACTATAGTTTAACGGACAATGTAATTTAATTCTTACAACTGAGAAAATTGACCTGGAACAATAAATAAATAATAAATAAATAACTGAATAAATATTATTAATATTTAATGTGTGTTGTGTATTCCTGATGTAATTCAATCAATCAAACATGCAATTGTTTTCCACCAAATAAAACATTGAGCAGACACTTCATGTAGAATATATACCTTTTAATATAACGGTTTTATCCTTCCGCTATTTTTTAAAGGCTTATATTTAATGGCACCTCAAAAATAATTACTTTACCTCAAATATTTATAGTTACCTTGCCTAAAATATGGTATTTTACCTCAAATATAATAATGCAACCTAAACTATTAAAAGCGCCTACAGAAATGCTTACTTCCCCTAAACTTTTACTTAAAAAACATATAAAAATAGTAACGTAACCTACATTATAATGAAAATACCTAAAGTTAAAATACACCTTAAGTGTTACTTACATTACCTAAAAAATTGTATGTTTCTTATAATTTACTTTGTCTTTGCTTGTAACCTCGCTTCCATTTGCATCCTAGTTAAATATCTCGCACGTAATAGATATGGGGAAGTAACCATTTGTTTGGTGCTTTTAATAGTTTAGGCTGCATTATTATATTTGAGGTAAAATATCATATTTTAGGCAAGGTGTAACTATAAATATTTGAGGTTAAGTAATTATTTTTGAGGTGCCACTAAATATAAGCCATTTATTGAAGTAAGAGCAGTGTCGGATAATGCCCTTACATTTATTTTTGTTGGCATTGTATTTATATGATCTTTGTTGTTGTAGTAAGTAAAGGATAACAATTTCGGTGGCAATGTCCTTAAAATACAATAGGTATAGTTATTATCATAAGTTGAGCATAATCAAAATGTTCATAATACAGTAACGTAGGAAATCAACAGCTATTCACTTACTTTGTTTCTACCAATGCAAACATAAAAAATAATACATTGTTTTGTAGCAAAACTAAAATCAAGTTAGACATTTTTTCAAAACTTAATTTTTATTTCGTTGTAATAGTATACAGTGCATCGCATCAGGAATACCAAACCGAAAATGACGAAAATAGTCACATATCGACACCCAAAATCTTACATGCCACTAATTTTTGCAGTAGTGTGCATTTCATTTATATATTTTATGTTCTACCCGAAAGAACTAACACCATCACCGGAAAACTATAATAACAATGTGGATTGGTTGGACGGTGATGTTACAATTGTACGGTATGAAGATTTAGCACACCTTAACCAGAGAGATCATCGATTAATTAATTATCTAAAGGCGCATCATTTAAGTCCACCATCTAGACTGCCATACAATTTTAATGGGACGCTTACATTAACTCCAGGAGAAGATACTGGGATTACTGGTTCAATTAGACAAATCTTTAAAAATATGGCAAGGACAATGCATAAAATAAATATTATTTCAATGTAAATAGATTTGGGAATCTATATAATGTTTTAACATAAATAATATTCACTGTGTTGTTGTACAGACCAACGGATTTTTTGTTGAGTGTGGAGCCTACGACGGAATATATTCCAATACTTTATTTTTGGAAAGAGAATATAACTGGACAGGATTGCTAATTGAATGTAATCCGGTGCTTGTTGCACAGCTGAAAAAAACTCATCGCAAAGCGTATACAGCTGATGTTTGCATATCAATAACAAAATCCCATCAAACGGCAAGTTTTAACTTAATTAAGCACTCTTTAAATGGTCAATGTTGGATTCAAAGTGCATTAAAAGGATATAAATAAATTTTTTCAAATATTATATAAAATGGATTACTGTATTTAAAGTATAAAACATGAAAACCATGAACTGAATGTTAAAAATTAATAACAATATAATAATTAATAATAAATATATGGAAACTCAACGTATTCTATAGAAGATATAATAATTCTATAATTATTTTCAGATAAACATAACGTCGGTTGACAAATGGCCAGCTTCTAGTTCTGTTGGAACAGGAGATATTTTTCCAAAACATATTCCGTCGAATTATACTAGATTTGAAGTAGAATCCTTTCCTATATATTCCATCATCGCGGCCACAGGAATACAAGTTGTTGACTTCATTACATTGGACGTGCAAAGTATTGAATGGAAAGTCATGCAAAACTTCCCTTTTGATTTAATTCTTGTGAAAGTAAGAAAATTTGCAGCTTTTTGTGTTAGATATTCAACTATTCGACAAAGTTTTCAGCTAAACCCTTTTCGACGCTTTACAGGTTTGGGTGATAGAAATCGAATTCCTTACTGCAGCAGATAGAACGGCTTTGAAGGAGTTGATGGCTAAGAACGGGTACAAAATTGGTAAAGAAACAAGTTTGGATTACCTATTTGTTCACAACACGGTATATTCGAACTAATAATCACTTTTTAATAGAATGAGGCAAGGCAAATATATTATAGTACATAATATGTGTGTGCTCAATAGAATAATAATTTTACTTTTTTGATATATTTTATTTTAGTTTGTAATAACATTTATTCGGAGTAATAAAATAAAATATGAAAATAATGTTGAACTGCCAATCCCAGTTACCTTTCTTTTCCTAGTTAATTGTTATACATCATTAAAAAGGAAATCATAGTAACTCATGAAAATATTTAACAATACGACAAGCTTCATATAGAAATCAATGTATGTATGTATGTTTTTGAGGGGGTAGAGCGAATCTATGGAAGAGACCTCCACCACTGACCAGGCCGATTTGGC
>JAQFYC010005727.1:0-13726 GCA_034694165.1 Tomocerus mixtus
CTACTGAATACAAACTTACGGAAATATTGAATATAAATATTAATTATTAATTAATTAGTGGCGGCGGCGAATTGTCGCACGCGGCGAATTGTCGTGGAATCGAATATCTCTAGTATGGTATTTATAGCTTAAATGCTTATGAAATGTATGTTATAATTAACAGTAGCCATACTCTTGGTTATATATGTACATAATGAAAATAATTGGAATGCTCGCAGTGTTATATTGTACAGACATATAAGAGCAAAGGCAATTTTGGTCACACAGCATAATTTCAGAGATGCAAACAGCAGTGCTTGCTTATATGTTATAACTATGTACCTAGTTATGTATTCTCTAATGTCATTTACACTCTAAGTCCGAACATCCGATATTGAATTTATATTCAATGTCGTCTGCTCTGGCTTGGCTCCACTGTGGTCGAGTTCCGATGAGATGCTATGCGTTTTACCCTGTTTCATCGATTTTCACATACCAAAATAGATACTAGAGAATTTATTCAATACAATGCAATGGTTGATAGTATTTGAATGAGTTGTTTGCAATTTTCTATTGTCCTTTTGAATTACGATCTTATTCTCTCAATCGAACAATATCTAACAGTGATCAAAATATATTTCCTATCACAAAAGTCTTCAATTCTCTTATCAATAGAAAATAGTATTTGTATTTTCATTGATGCCATACAGTGATAGAGTACACTATATAATTATACACATGCGATGCTCTTAAAGTAGTCGAAATATCGTAGTCAATCAACTCATTGTCAGCTGAGAACAAAAACATAATGACATGGACGAGAGTCCCTCAGGTAATAATATTATAATTAGTATTGGCCATTCAATGTCGCTAAATTTCTGCCCATTTGTTAGTTATGCTACAAAAGGGAGACGCGACTCGACTATTGTTTAAACGTTAATTATTATTGTAATACTACCTACAGGGAACTGGTAATCATTTTCTCCACGAAGAACTGTCTTCATTTCTCTGACATTCCAACGATATAAGTTTGATTCATCACACAAAAATGGATGAATAGTATCTTCCATTTCCGGGCACAGTTGCGAATGGCTGGGAAGAGGAATCAATTTCCAAGCACTAAGACAACTATGTAATATTTGATATCTACAGTTGCGTAATGTCATCATCTCGTTCTTTTGGAAGTTATTGTATCTGTAGGAAGAACCTCATATAGAATTCAAATGTATTTATTCTAATGTTGTCCACTGACAAATGAAATATTGTTTTATTTGATGACACTTGGCAAATTGAATCAGTCAAAAGCATTCGAGTGTACTTGAGATGAATATTGGTGTACTGACTTGACATGCATCTATTATGGTAAAACAATGTGAGTTCCCAGACGCTTGGCCATTGTAGTACAAAGACCAGAGAGAGTCTAATTCTGCAAGTGATTCTTAAGTCCATGAATCCCTGAAACTCTGAAATGTGAAATATATAACATCACAATGAAATATTCCTAAATACAATTAACTAAATATCTCGTAAATATGGTATTACTATATAAAAATGTATATGTAATGTATAGCCCAATATCTGTAATGTTGTATACAGTATATACACGTAAATAATTTACAGTGCTAATATTGAGTTCCATTTTTACTTATCGTTAAACTGGTCTGATGATGAGGGAGACAGAAAATAGTATGAGCGAGTGGTATTAACGTAATTAAGTCATGGCGTATTTAGGAACGTGTAGTCTGCAAAGAAGGATTCTTCTCTCGACGCAATATTATGGGAACATTCTCTTATGGGATATTCAATTACAATTGTGAAAATCTCTAACTCATATAGCATGGTATTCTTAGGCAGCTTATTAAGGTCTAACAAGATGAAAAATCAATATGTGTGTTTACAGACAGATAATACTAGAGTAGTAATACCATTGGCATCTTCACAAAGATACTAACTATAATATTAGAGTCGTAAGTACTACTATAATTGTGGTCTAGCAAATCTTTAGAGCGTGATGTATTTATAATAGTGTTAGTGGCTGAATGGGTGTAGCTCTCTGTAAAGCATGTATGTAATAGTACATAGTTAATATATTATAGTTAGCTGATTGTTAGCTAATAGCTGAAGTAGCAACATTACTAAGTGATAAGGGGAAAGTATATTCCTTTGTATTCCCAACGCTTGTAGAAATGAGGATATAATTGAAGAACGGGAAATATCTCCAGTCGCAAATCTGATCCAATTGAATCCTTTTGTAATGTCATGCTTTCCTTGCCAGAATTTACAAAGCAAACCAATGCACTGCAGTCTTGCTGGCCTGGAGATAGAGCCAAGGAAGCCAAACTATGCAAGTTATGCCAATGCCAAGCCAAGCCAAGGAAGGAGCCAGATCGAGAGAGCGAGAGAATCAACGAAACCAGATCCAGTGAGCCAAGGAGGAAGGAAAGGGAAGGCAGATGGAAATCTCTAGAGATCTGTTTCACTTCCACTTTCCAAGATGACTGTGTCTGTCACATCAAATCTCTCTCCCTGCAATACATAGTATATCTCTTTGAAATGCATAATAAGATCGGCGACCGTAGCCTCCACACTCCACACGCAAGATACATTCATTCATATAATATAATACATGCATCATCTTATCACAGCTGTGTGTCTCTGACATGATGTGACGTTTCTCCGCTCTCAACCTTCTTCGTCTTCTTCCACTTCTCTCTTCTGTTGTGACTTCCAGGCTGCTTCACTCTCCTCAATTTACTCATAAACCAAATTCAACTGAAATTCTGAAATTCTATCCTTTTCCTCTAGTACACACTATACACAGATATCTCTGCATAGTTAGACATAAATAGATTAAATTTAAATATCCATATTGTATCACTTCTGATGAACATATAGTACATAGTATCTGTAGCAAGGAGATAGATAGTATCAATATACATAATATACGCAGTCAGTGGTTTGATATTTGTCACTCTCAAATTGTAATGTTATGAAGAGAGGGAATGATGATATTATTTATATCAATCGCAGCAGTCATTAATACCCTTATCTATTCTAGTATCTGTCTGTGTGCACGGCAGTAAAAAACTTTCTATTCGGGAACTAATAATAAATGGGGGCGATAGCACTTACTTAACATCATTTTACTCACATTTCTGTAATTAACATTCGGAGTGTATCTCAATGTCAAATTGCTAAAGAGCGGTAATGGGACTGCAGTGTACATACATGCAGCAGCAGTATAAGGCAAATTAACAATATACTTAGAGTAATCTGGCAGAAATGTAGAGGAGGCATCTGTATTACAAATATATGTGAAAAGCGCTGCTCGTAAAGCACCCACAACTTTAACATCTTTTTCGCTATACTAAATACTACATCCAATAAGCTTAATTGTGCAACTTAGGTATAAGTTGCTATATGAGTGAGTGTACCACATGAGTACAAACGTATAGTGTATACGATTAATGACGCGTGACTTACTTTCGAATGTGAGATTTTGGTAGATACTGAAACTAACAACATAATAAGTAGCTTTGTACATAATAATATGACATACATATTTCCGTTGTATTTTGCACCCTGTATACCTGTGCGTATTACAAGTACAGGACATAAATTCCTTATCTTTACCTTTGTTTACCTATAAGAGTTAATGGTTAACCTGGTCTTCCGTCACACTTCAATTCGACAACGCTGATGACCATATCAAATATTACAAAACTCAAGTGAAAGGGCAACCTAAGTGCTACCACGGTTAATTTAATGGATTTTGAGCAGATAAGGAATGTGGAACTGGAATGGAATAAAAAGGTACCTGCATGAGTGGATGTTGAATGGATAAACGGACTGCTCTATGCTTTATGATATGTACAGTAGATATGGCAGTATGGTATGTAATAGTAATGATACAAGACACAGTGAAAGTTTGCTTGTAAGTGTGAGGGGGCCAATTCAGTTAAGTAGGCATAGCTTATTGTTATATAGTTATACACATACAATTGTAAAAAGTTATAAGCTTTCTAAATTTGGAATGTGTCGCTTGTTTGATATATTTATAGTAGATTGTATTGTACTGAAAGGGGGGAGAGAAAGGACGCTGACATTAATGGTAAGTTCCAAACGGCAAAAAATGACCAAATCATCTGCCTCGATTCCTTATCATTCACCTGTCCGGTGTTACATTGAGCGAACTGGACGGAGAACTGATAAGGGCTTGAGCGGAAAATATTCGACCGGTCTACCCATTCGTGCCGTCTTCGATCTTAAATCTTAACTCATTCCCAAAGTTATATAAACTACCTTACTTCCTTTCTACACCTTAAGATATAGTTTTGAATTGTATGAATGTATATTGTATTGTCATTGTAAATATTGCCGTCTTGCCTGTATACTTACATTGTTAAAGATAGTAAATAAAAAATATATGAAAACAGCATCCACAAGGTACAGTTGCAGCATCTACTTATCAAAATATTTATAGAATGCAGCAGTGCAGACTACAAAGTACTGTAGTAGACTATAGTTTAGCAGGTATCTATTTTCTATATATGTATGCATTGTATTATGAGAGCATTTAACGAAACATAAATTGGTTCTGCTAAGTACAACTCGTAAGTAGTATTTAGTAATAAGTGGTAGTGTTTATCAACCCCTTGCAAACGATGGATCTAACTGTAACCACATTCTAAAGCCACCTTTTTTACGTTTTTTCAAAGTTAGTACAGTTCTTCTCTTATTTTGACAATTTATAGAAAATTGGATAAGAAATTACAATAATTAGAAAATATTAAATTAATTATTTTTAACTTTGGATAAGTGGTACCGGAGGTATTGCACATTTAATAATATTTTAGTAATGAAGTATAGTGAATGGATAATATGGTTAGCTATACCGTATGACTTTGACCGTACTGTTCTGTTGATATGTTGAATGTCCCTGATCGCCTTCGGTCAGTAAAATTAGTTACCATTTTGATCACAGCTGGCCACTCATATATATACCTAGCTATGTCAACAAGCAAGTTGTATTTTATTTCAAGACAATGATTTAACATTCTTTTCTTAGTTTTGACTTGGAAGGAGAGTCGTTTATGATTAAGTGAGCATAGTTGAAACTCATAATATCGCAATCTCTAGCAGATCCAGAATTGCATAATATATAACATGTTACATAAATATACGTGGCTTATCTATCTAGCTTGTCACTTTCTCCTATAGCATTTTCTCTGATTTTCACCATGGCCCACATGTGCTATATCATATTAAACATTTACTCTATGAACAAAGAGAGATATTTAGAATGAGCCCTACTAAAGGAAGAAAAACTAAGACCAAAGCCAAAGGCTAGTTGTGAACTAGATTCTGTTGCAAACGTGAAAGGTTACTTACTATCTACACTATTTAGAAAGGTCTCTTAGAAGAGCTTATCCCATAATGTTACGTTACAGTAAGGTCCATATCTATGTAGGAATTTCAATATATATTTAGACACCTAGACTTGGGTCTTTATTTTAAAGGTACATAAATATTTTACTCTAAACGTTCTAAAACAAAAGTGTGTATATAGTAGGTTACGCAGAAGTAAATGTTTTTTGTACATAATATATTATGGTATACCTGTAGTCGTCTAAGGATGTAAGTAACTACATAAACTACTAGATAATATAAATTTGAAAAGAATGGGAAACGAAAAAGGCGACAAGTCGCAAGTAGAAGCGTCACGAATTTATTGCGAGATAAGTCACGTTCTTAGTTGACTTTCATGAGAAAAGATTTTCTCTAAAGGAGACATATGAAATTGAATTATATCATCATCTATATTCTATGTATGAGTATACAATAGCCATTTAGTAAGGCCACAGGACATAAGAGAAGAGGAGTTGACTTCGATTTTCGAATGGGATGGTCGGTTGGGAAACTATCTTTGAGGTTAGGCTCATGTGGTGCCATACTAATATTATTAGTACCTTTATCATTCCTTAATAGTCCATGTATAATGTATACTACCTATACCTACAGGGGTAAGTATCTACAAAGGACTTCACATAGTATTTGGAAGTTAGCTGCTGCGAGAGAGTAAGCTTAGTTCAGCTATCAACTATCAACGATGTGTAACCAAAAATTGCCTTTAGGAGCTCAACGCTCTTTTAACTCTTTAGTCATCCCTGAATAAGTTGTTGAAGCAATTTGAAAACATCTTTCCTTCCAAAGTCTTTTAGTCTAGAGGGAGAAAGTTGAGTGAGTCGCGTCGAGTGCAGTGCTTGGCTAGTGATGATAGAAGACGATAGTGTATACTGATGTGATTATATGTTATAGATTGGTGTATACATATACATACATAGCTGTCGGCAATGACACTGACGTAAAAATATACAATGCCTAAGGTAATCACGTACTCTTACTTATATCGTTATATCGTCCATGCTCTACTACAAATTATATACCGAAGGTGAGTATATTTATTGCCATACGTGCCTATATGTAATTATTTTGCTCTTATCTTAATATATTCCTTTACCCTTCGTCGGCATCCTTGTATATAATAGATACTTAAGTGTATATTAAATAATTGATTGTAAGTACCTCTATAGCTTGTGTTTATAAAGGTACTTTAAAGGCCTTGGTTAGCAGTCCACTATACTACTACTTGCTTTCTAATGAACTTGGCCACCAAGCAATAGTAAACTGAATTTTCTATCGAGATTTGCATAGAAAGTCCATTACAGGCATAGGTAGTAACAGGGGAATAAGGTGCTCTAAACTGGTGATGTTATAAATATAACGTCCTAAAATATTTGTTTTTAAGTATTTAGACAGTCTGGTAGCGAATACTATGTATATGTAGACAAGCCAGCCATGAAGGGCGGAATTTTGTTAAATAAATGAAATAAAAATATTATTTTTGATTTCCATAATTTTTGAACATAGCCCATAGCTGCAATAAATACAAAGAGACTCTTTTTTACACTTTAAGTTAATTTAACTAATTGTAGTCTCATTTCATCTCTTTTATTTGGAATTGTGCCTAATTTTACAGAATTTAACTACTAATAAGTATTACATAGAAAACATAAGCTAACAATAATTAAATACAGTAAGCTCACTATTGAGTTGGTGCTAGTTCTATTGGTTCTGACTGTAGAATATGTCGGTGGAAACTTTACTTCTTGATGCAGCTTTTCCTACATGATGATGACAGAAACAATATATTATTTGTGAATGCAATTTAATGTTATATTATAGTATATTATGAATATAATAAATTGCATTGAAAAAAATACTCAAGGGAGAGAATGAAAGATCTCGTTTTACGTTAAAAAACACTTTTCCGTCATATGAACAAGTATCCGATCTAAAATTACAGCATATACCCACTACCCACAGCAATAGAATATTTTATTTCATGTAAGGTGAGGAGCTATTTATGTTTCTGAATACGAAAGGGCACAAGGCATTTGTTTTGTCATAGTACAAATACATAATAGTACTTATGAACACTAACAATAAGTCGTTTTACGCATATTTCAAGCTGGATAGCTTCCCATTAGTCATATTACATACGTACTCTGACTCTGGCTGGACATACAGACACTGTGCTACTTACATTATGTTTAAGGTAGACTCCTAGACTCCTTTCCCGTTGATGCTTAATACTAACAGTCATTTCTTCTTATAACTATTAACGTTAAATAACATATGTATAGTGATTTTGAACAATATTCGCATTCCTGCTTCATTCTATACAGTACCTATCTGCTTTCCGGATATAATAATATGTACTATGTACTAGTTAATGGAAACGATGTGTGTGTAAAGCTATGGGAGGTATAGAATGGAAAGTCCGGAATATTCCCGAGTCAGATCAACTACTGTTTTCATTTCAAAATTCTAGAAAGCACAAATGAGCTCGTGCTTTCTCCTGCATTGTTCTGTTCGGAATCGTAAGCATATATTTTATGTGAGCAGAAAAGGTAAGGCGAAATGGAGTATGCAGAGTTACTTTCCTTTGGTATAATATTACACGGTGTAGTTAGTACGTAGAATAAGTGGAAAGGTAGGCCGGAGAGGAGATTGTTGGTTGGTTCGTTGCAGACGGATAAAGCATAAATAAATGATCAAGGAGGAAGATCTAGGTAGAACTACGTCCATGTCCACGTCACGTCATGGAGCTTCAGTTTAGTCAGCTTCAACTCCAGCTACTCCAGCTCCTGCCAGCTCAGCTCAGCTTTTCTCCTCGCATCCCATCTCTTTACCCTCAACTTGCATGGATAAACAAAGGACTCAATTTGGCACATGCACAGCACACAATCCATCCTGTCTGAACTCCACTCACTCTACTCCTGACTCCTACTCAGCTACAATGCAATACACGACAAAACTATAATACGAATAAAATTCCTCTACTACTGCATTATAGAGAATATAAAATAACATTAAATACCTAAGTGCTTGCTTAAGCTACCGAGCATTCCAATGTACTCCGTACTACTACTACCTACCTATATTTATAGGTAATTTCTCTATTCTATATACGAATAGTACCAACTAACGATATTGTGTTCGTGTTTGCTACCATTATTGTTGTGAGTGGGACGTATCATACTGCTATCACTAAGAATCCCTCTTTGTATGTTCTAAGTTCTGATCTCTATGTACGGAAAAGTGAAAGGCTGGCTGATGTGATGCGATGTATGGTTTGCTTATATGTTATACGTCCTCCTCCTCTTACTGTTCGAATAGCCTCAACTTAGTATTGTCAGTAAGTAATGCTAGCTAACGCTAATCCAACTGTGCTCTTCTGTTCTGTGAAATTCAGCCAGGAGCATGGAGCTTTACACACTGTACAGGGTAGGTCACATTCAATGACGCTGCAACGAATATTTTGGACATCTTTTGTACAATTTATTTTTATTTATTATTTATGCTACTATAGGGAAGGCCCTATAGTAGTATAAAGGGTGTCTATAAGCTTCTATAAATGACCAAAGGCATTCTTTCGTGTGTTGTGCAGTCTAAAGATACAACATTAGTTATTATTTAGAGAGAAAGTCGGTTCTACGTATTTGAGTAGGAGGGTTTATACTTTATTTTAGTTATCTTGATATTTGAGAAAGAGTAAAATTAATTTCTAAAATGCGTACGCTACAGCTCAGCACATTTAGCACAAAATTGCTTAGAATAATGTAAAATGTATCGAGAGCTGAGAAATGATTACGCAATATGGCGAATGTGCACTTAATTAGCCTAACAAAAGTGTATTGCTACATAAGAATAGCATCAAAAACCGTGCCTAATTTCCTATCTCTAAACAAGTTCCTGTACCTTAATTACCTTTTGCTAAAAGCAAAAATATTAGCACAACTTTTTGGTTCAGACAGAGATATCGGAAAATATGTAAGGAAATAAAATACCAATAATAGTAATATGTAGAATATGGTATTCCCTGTATCCATTTCATCATCTGGCATTTCATTGCAATATGTCTTTAGTTTTAAATAAGCTGCGCATTAGCCTTTTTAGACCATACAAAATATCTATAGTTCCTCTGTTTTTGCATATGCATATAATAACTTAGGTATAAAGGTATGTTATGGCTTTCTCCTTAATGTTCATAGGTACAAAGTTTATTTCAGTTCGGCACTTTCCTTTGGCTCGCTCACTCATCTTTTCCGTAGAAGAAATTAAGCTATACATTGCTGCTTATGTCGTTTCTTATAAGAAATATGAAGATTATATAAGTATGGGGAAAGTGTAGATAGTAGATAGTGGTGGCGTATGTTATGTATTAAGGTAAGTAACGATCTGTAATGCAATGTAACGAAAGGCTGGAGGATGATGTTAAAAAAGTAGAGCAGTCTGAGGAAGCTGAGTGAGTGAGGTTGGGCTCCCTGCTTTCGTTGGGTTCGTTGGTAAGGAAAGGATATCTCGGATGGATGTGGATGTGGATATGAAACTGAGGATCGATATAGAAGACAAGCAGAGCGTATATCCGAACAGCGAAAGTACGTTACTTAACTTTACGTTTTGTTACTTTAAGTTGCTTTGCGTTGCGTTACGTAACTCTACTTACATCGTGTTGCACGTAGAGTGCTCTCTCTTGTGTAGCGAAAAGCTTTTGCCAACAATATGTTTTTCCTTGGAAAACATTTGCTGAGAAGTACATGCTACTTTGATAGTACTTACTTTACTTTCTCTATAAATACATTGTAGGGGGTAGGGGTAGACTAGGGCTATCTGTGTATGTACTAATAGTACAACTCGACGGTTAGCATAGTTGATATAGTCTATGCACTTGTGCTAACTGCTAAGCAATCTCTTTTAGAACTTTGTCGCAAAATGTGGTTGCATGCAATTGATTGTTAGTTAAAAAGTTAGGGTTTAGCGGCTCTTCTCCGGCTAAAAGTATTTGTTAATACACTTAGCCTTGCTATAAACTCACTTTGTGTCTTCTAATGAATTAGTTTCCTGGCTGCGGTTGCTCTCCCAGCCAAAATAAACGCTTTATTTCATTTACACAAGGAAAAGCAATTTAATGCTTTTCAGCAATTCAACCAACAATTTTACTATTGAGTAAGTGTCCGTAAGCATAATTCTTCTCTCGCTGATTACCTTGCTAATGTCTAGCATTTGTGAACACAATTAGCCAGAAACAATTTTAAGTGTAGTTCCCATTTGGTAGACACAAAATGTTTAGGCATTCTTAAGCCGATGTATTAGCAAAATGCAAATCGTGCTTTGAATTCCAAACAAATTGCCAACAATCATGCAAATAAACTAATGCTGAATTTGATTCACAACAAAATTTTACATATCCGATAAATACATGTATATGTATATTGTATCTACATAGGCAAATACTTGCTGCCATCCCAACTTCTATCATAAAATTCCTTGTTGTTAACGTTAGATTGGCCAAGAGCCACTTTACCTGTCCTTTCCAATTGTCAATATTTAATACAGATCGATGTAATTTTATTAACAGCTTTGTCAATTTGAAGAAAATTATTTAGTAAACTCGTGAATCATAGAGTGACAGAAAACATAATTCTGTACACTATACTGTACAGTACCCTATTAAATCTCTAGGTAAGAATTTTATTGATATGGTAATAAATAAAAAAAAAACAATTGTTTTCCTGAAAAATGACAAAATGTATGTAGACAGGAAGCTTTACGGTAGATTACGCTGACACAAGGGAAATTATTTTTCGGTTTCTTATTCTTGTAAGTAATACATTTTCACAACAGGTAGCACAAGACTTGAACAGCTTCAAATAATGTAAGTGAAAGCATTCGGTAATCTACTTATATGTCCATTATGCTGGTGTAGGAAACATGAAAATGCGGGTACACTACATATGTGTACACATGAGCATAAACAAAGATCAGACTATATTTGTAGTAGAATATAACCTGGAAACACTGTTAAATAAAATGGAAGAGTTTAGTTGGCATTAACAAAAGGAGAGTGACACGTCCTTATTTCTAAAAGTATGCCCACGCCAATTCAACTATCTGTTCTGCTGGATGTGGAAAAGATACGGCCGTAGTCCCGATTCTTTAGATGTACCCGTAGACGTGAGTATGGTCCCTATTTACAATTTCAATGTTGTTTGCAGGCTGAAATCATCTAGATGAAAAGACGAGACAAGACAAGACAATAACACTCTTGTGTTCGGAGAATGGAAAAGAAACCAATGGAAAAATTTGCACATATGTCTTTTGTTTAGGCAGATTGAGCAAAGTTTGCAGAATACATTTGTGGATATTAAATAGGTTGCTAGTAGTGTAGTGTATATTTGTGGAGAGTCGTAGCGAAGCTTTTAAACACCGAATATAGTGCACTATACACATATTATGTATCTATTGTAGTGTTATTGTACAATGTACTGCATGTAATGTACATACACTGGGCTACATAGGATGTCTATTTTACTTTTCATCTATCTGAATTTAAGTAAAGAATAAATATTGTACGTCAGGTCATTTCAGTTAAGTTATATTCTGTTCAGATTACTCTATAGTATACTTGCAGACATTACTACACTCCTATTGTTGACGAATTGTATATGTAAATATATTACCGGTACTATGAAAAATTAGGCAGAGATGCCGTTAGAGATATGCCGTTAGAGAAATAAGGTTACCGTCTCAAGCAGTGAAAGACTTGACAAGAATAATTTTGTGTTAGAATTGTTTAGAGGAATCATAACTTCATGACCCCTGACACTAACTCTGTATTGCTTTATGTTTTAATAGGTAACTTGCCAAATGCATAGATTAAAAATCATTTTCTTGTTTTTATAAAATATCAAACTTGATTTTTGTTCTTTTACATAATTTCTTCATTTTCATTGACTGATGAGTTCGTCTAATTGTATTGCCATAAAAATTACAATTTAATTCGTAAACTCAGTTCACGTTCAAACTTCACACTAAAATACTTAGAATAAAATATAGAAATTAGTTCACAAGCTTGCCATACCTTCAGCCTTTACAAGTGCAAAGCAGCTATCGTCTATTCTCCACAGCCTTGGAAAGCAGAAACTTTTTTGTCTAGCCAGTAACGTAAATGAGGAATTTTTCAAGTTAGCTGTAGCATCGTGTACTTTGTTATGCATTGTATATCCTTATAGTATATATAAACAACTGCACATTCATAGGTGCTATACTTTTACTTATTTTTCTATATAAATTTATTTGAGTAGAGGTAAGTCCGTATGTATACCTCTACGTAGTTTGTAAAACGGGTGATATATAAAGATAGAGAGAAAGAGTCGGAGTTTAGTTAAACTTTAGTCTGGGAGTCAAGGGAAGTCAGCCGTTTGGCTAGAAATACGTAGGTAAAGTAAACTGAAAGTAAAGTGGAGGCATGGAAAGGAACTCATCCGTAGTATGTAGCTCTATTCTATGTCAGAGGAAGATTGGATAGTGAAAAATTCATAAGAGCCAAATGGTAGAGTGAATGTGGATAGTAGGAAGTAGGAGATGGGAAAACAGGCAAGAGAAGCAAGGGTACAAAATGTTCTATGACTATTATTACTATAACATAATGCCATTTACATATAACGTACATATATGCGTACCTATACGCAAAGGGCCAACTTGGCGTATTAACTCTTTAGAGAAATACTCTGTTTTGGATATAGCACATATATAGTAAGTACTAAAATCTAGATACATACCTAGTAATGGTAGTATGTGTGTGTGAATAGAAGTAAATGCTATTACATACATAATATATTTATATTATATTGTACCTACACTTCAGTAGGCAGTATATGTACATAGGTAAGTACTATGTATTTTGTTATATTATGTAAAGTAAATATCTCCTTCACTTTTAAGTCTAACAAAAGAATGTTGGAGTGAAAGAAGTAAAGAAAGACACAGACTCTCTTTCCTACTATGTGCATTAACCATCTGAACTCAGACAAAAGCAAGTCGACTGGAGATATACAGTATCCCATGTATATGGAACCTGGAACAAGATGAGATGACAATAGTTTGTATGTTTTCCCTTCTTCTTCCAACTCTGACGAATATACTACTCAAATTCAATACTTTCTTACTACAATGCAATATAAGTAGATATACTGCCGTCCCTAATTTTATTTCCCTCTTCTCTCGTCTCATCCATATAAATGATTCCACGACAATTCGCCGCGGCGACAATTCGCCGCGGCGACTATTCGCCCCGCGACAATTCGCCGCGACGACAATTCGCCGCCGCCACTAATTAATT
>JAQFYC010005728.1:0-13723 GCA_034694165.1 Tomocerus mixtus
CCAGAAGTAAGTCGCCCTTTGAAAAACTCTGTCCCATCCTAAAGTACTACAAATTTCATCCAATCTAATATTTAGTCGAACAGAAATGTTAGGTATTTATGCGGTAATGAGGCCGAAGAAATATCAGAACGCATAAACGGCTTCTTTTTAAAAAGTGCTACATACTATTTCTCTTAGTAGCATTATCCTGTTCTTGTTATTAGCTTTTAGTCTATAATAGCAAACATTATTTGATTTCAATTAAACTAAAAATGTACTATTTTTTGTAAGGGTACATCTGCTAACTTTGCAAATAGAGTTTGCAGTGAATGCAATATAAAATTCAAGCATGCATTACCTACATACCAAGATAATACATAATATCTACATACACCAAAAATTATAGATAGGTGCCTGTCCGTTGCATTTAATTATAGCCTTTAAATGGTAACTTTGTTTGTAAATGTAAAACCATGTCTGCACTGCACATTATTTTGATGCATTACTTTTGTGTTGATGCTCTGCTATATTTAAGTTAAATGAAAGTGACAACCGAGGCAGGTGTGTATAATTTATTGTTTATAGGATATTGAAATATGTACATTTATAACTCCAGCTTTTCCCTTTAACTATCTGTAATATGTGAACTTCCCAAATTATTATATGATTGATTTTATTTTTCAATTGGCTCTTGATTGCCATTAATTCAATTAAATGCTATAAAGGATAATCTTAGCTTTCACTGGGATTATAGTTAAATCTTTTGAATTTTTGTAATATATTAGTTCAAGACACGACTCTGTCATGTATGTGCTCTTAAGTGAAAAAATATCAAGCTACTAACACCTAAGCTTAAAGGATAAAGGATACCTCCTAAACAAGCTATAAAATATTGTATTATATTCCCTATAATAGGTAAAGGAAAGGTTTAATAGCATGCTATTCGTTTATAAATGCGCAATCAGTCACTCATTTTAGTACTGCAGGCAGTTTCGAACTCGAAACTTTCCTAATAACGAGCGTTATTAGTTTGCTTTTGGATAACCTTAAGTTAATCCGTCAGGTAGGTGAGGTGGGTAGATAAAGTAGTAGGTATTTAGGTATGTATGATATCAGTGAGAAGATCCGTGCAAATTATAGATGGCAACTGGCACTGTCGCTTCATTATTTACGACTTCCTATAGGTATTCAAATTAATTGTATAGCCAGCATACGCATGTAGTTGCTTCATGTTATACTAATTCAATATTAACATCCAGTTTTGGTTTTAGCAGTGAATTGAATACTGTAGTGCTACCATTACAACATTACGACAAGGATATTGTATAGAGCAGAAGGTTTTCTAGATACTTCATCATATCATGTAAAGTATCATGTAAGTAGCACGAAAGAAATAATATTTGATTCTTCACTTGAGCTTGGTTCGATCAAGTGGAGGTAACTACCTGATATTATTCTTCCTGTGGCTGTAGTAAAGCTCTCCCAACATTAAGTGATAGTATTTATGTTATAAAGTACACTTACCTCACCTCGGATTTACACTTTTTACATTTTTAATTAAATTGACTTGCTGATCAGGTTCAAACTACTCTATTTGTATTCCGTCCGTAGGTACAAGTTTTATTTCAACCTTGCCTAGTCGGCGTATGTAAATTTCTGGAGGACGTTTTCGATTTTCTTTAATTAGTATCAATTAACTCATTTAAACGCTACTAAAGTGTGCCTTTGTACTTGGTTCTTGTATTCTACTTACTTAGCTGAAATGAAAATCGGCAGAGAACGTCCGTAAAGGAATATCTGTACTTCTGTACATATTTATTAGCCTTAATCTTAATCTATTTATGCAACACATGCGTTTGCTGTATATACCATGGGAATTAAAACTGCTTCCATTCCACAAAACAGCTGCAGTGTTACAAACAACTTACACTTATCTGAATTTACTAGATAGACAGAAAAGACAGCTACCTAGTTTACCTAGCTACGAGATAATTATCGCGTACACAATCATAATTGCATATCAATGTTATAAAAACTCTTTGCAAAATTATTCTTGGACATATTCTCGAAAATAATTCACCAGGCCAGGACATTTTACTCCCTGTCATGTCTTGCTAAACTTATTTATGAGACAGAATCAGATTCGATTCACTCGTAAATCTTCATGCAAAATGTAAATGTAACCAAGTCTAGGTAGATATAGATACATTTACAACTGAAATCCTTCAGCAGCGAAAGAGAATACTCTTTGGCAAGTAAGTAGATCGAAATTTAATCATTGTATTTTATTGAAGTGTGTGGTCCGCTGTGTGTTTGCATTAAAGATATGGCAAATGTGATGTCTTGTGTGAAAACCTTGAAAACAGGAAGCTATTTCATGAGTTTTTCTTGTGATCTGCAATTATGACAAGAGCTCTTTGTTAACAAATTGGTAATTATAATTATACTTCTCATACTAAAATATGAGACACTTTACCTATATTATTTTGTATAGGGAATCCCTTTGTACTTAATGTCAGGTGTAATTATCAGCTCAGTAAATATACTTTCTTGATTCTTGGCAGGTTTATGAAGGCTTTATTAAAAATCTAGTTTTGGATTAGACTGATATCAATGTCGGCAGTTTACGGACACCCACGAGGCGAAACGGTGATTTAATCAAACACTCATTCTCATTAAATTCCATTTGAAAGTGAATAAAACAGAGTAAGGGTTAGCATTATAGAGAAAGCTACACAAGAAGTTAGGTTAATGTTCTGATTTTATGATATTACTTAATTTCCTTCTATAGTATCAGTGGCCTGGCCTGGCATAGTCATTAAAAAAAGTCTCACTTAAGCTCAACATTTGTATAAAATGTATTTATTAAAAAATACATTTTTCTTGTAAGTACAACTAATAACAGATTTTTTTTTGAAAAAATTAATACTTGAATATCTTAATGATAATAATGCAATGTACGCAATAAGAGCTCTTACTGTTAAAAGTAACTAAGCAGACTAAGCTGTGATGTAGAAGTCTAAATCAAGAAAACCTGCATTAGGGAGTTTACTTATGTTTTCGATATTTGTTACACTATAGTATACACAAGTTTAAGTTTTTATCAATATAATGCATAAGGTCCGTTTTATTGCGTATCTGTTTGATACTCAGTTATTATACTATGACGGATAGGTATACAAATACAACCTGTATCATCTTCTTTTACATATCCAATGCAAACACAACAGAACACAGTATTTAATTAAAGGAAACCTCAAAGGATGAAGCAAAAAAGGGAATTGATCCTGCATCCGTGTATACACAGTAGAATATTCCCGTTTTCATGTATTCTTCTTTGCTTTAATACTTATCTGTCTATTTCTCATAGTGTTTGGGTTTGGTTTGACTGTCTCTCCCAAGAACCGAATATTTCAGACTCTTTTACCTTCCTTTGTACTTATATCATCAAGCAGCAACCTTATTCTAGAGTCTAGGCTTGGTATATTGTATATTAGACAATTATTGAATGTGTATATGTTCTTTCCTCTCATCATGAAAACTTTTGGAAATCCGTATTAAATTACATTGGTTAGTTTATAGTTCCCTTCCCTTCGTCTTCATGTACACTAAAGTAGTATTACCGTGTTATGCATAACATAAATAAAGCCATAATAATAATATATATTACTTTCTGTCTTTTTGTGGTTTCTGATGTGTTCTGTTTGTTTGGGGAACAGAAGAGATAAAAATTGTTAAACTGTGCCTATATATAAATCATCTTCCACCTATATAATCCTAAAGCATGTAGTTATTTTCCTGCATCAGATGTATCTATTTCGCTTTTTACAGTTTTCACTTTGATCATCCCTCCAACTTTCTAATCGTTAGTTGCTTCATTATTCATAATTTTTACGGAGTTTATATAATTTTTAATGACTCTTGATGCCTTTATGAGCAAACTTTCTTGCTAATGATTTCTTGGATGATACACAATACTTACACTGCTTTCTAGCTGCTTTATTTTTCAAAGAAAATAGTACCTGTCTATATTATATTAATATCTTATATTGTAGGACGGTATATGTTACATAAAAATGTTTGATGCGAGGATAGATTCCTTGCTTATGTACATATATAGAGCAGTACTCCAAGAATTGTTTAAGAGCACGTTGGTAACTCATCTGAAAAACAATCATTAACTCTCATATTTCTCAAATACAAATATCAGAGATTTCTTCTATGTATAGGTAGTATATATGCTATTGCTACAGTACAACATGCTTCTAAGGAAAGTTGCACATAAAGGCATATCAATTTCTTAATAGTTTAGAGTATAATTTAATAATTTCTTATGTATTACGACTTATATTGTAGCATTGTTCAATGCAAGCAATCTTCGAACCTTTCTTTCGTTGAACGTAATATTTTATCAGTACCTACTGAATATACCTATATAAAACGAAATACGATATTGTTATATTATAATTTTTCTGGAAATGAATCGATAGTATTACTGCCATAATTCTTAGTACTGCTTTTTGAATCAAAATGCTTGCATAAATAGTTATTGATGCATAGTATCCTTGTTTGTAAACAAAAGCACACTTATATAAAAATAAGGATATCAAAGGCTTCAACAAAGAGTTTACAAATTGAGGTATTTTATGTTCTTTATAAGAAAACAAGAGTTGCTTGCTACCCATACGATTATGCGATGATAGAGAAAAGAATTTAAAGTCAAATCCCGTTTCCTATGTTATCCTATGTATGCTTGCGTTAAGCATGAATATCTTAAATGTGTGGATGGACGGATAGTATCTTGTAGAATTGTATTGAAGTCGTTATATTGAAAGGAGTGTTTGCCTTCTCCTACCACTATCTGATAACAAATCTTGACACATACATACGTCTGAATTCAGGTTTATAGGCAGTTCGTGTCTCATCGACACACTGATGTTTATTGAATGTTACATATTAAATTGTTGTTTTAATGTGACATATAGTGTCAATCCAGGACCATTAAAACCAATTAACAATCAATGCATACCAAAGTGACTTTATGCAGCACGACATTCACGGACCTTTGAATTTCTATTACCGGATTAAGAATTTGAATGAAATTATCTTTACGAGATTATTGAAACGAGACAATGTTAAGTTTACGTAATAATCACCTAATCAAACTTTATGTGACTTGAGTGACCAATAATTTTCAGTGATCTGCTTCTACTACTAATATAAATGCAGATAAGTACTAGGATTTAACTTCATAGTTTCAGCCACACGTAGTATTGCTTTTAAACTTCTACGAAGATCAGAAGCACGTACATTACGGCTTCGTATAGTAGAAAGTTCCTCCGTAATGAACATCTGATTCTTAACAGTAAGGGATGTAAACCTATTTGATTTGAACTTGTATAATGAAAAAGGAAGCTTTTTTATGCAGATCGATATGACTCGATATCAATGTACCTTTGATTAATCGATGGAACACATTCAATCGTTAATGGTGTAAATGGAGGTTGTGCTATTATAGTAAAACTGTATCATTTGGTCACAGATGCAGATACCTAATCTATTATCGTCTCAATTCTCAACTCCTCATCGTCAATCAGTTGTCCTACACAGATAGCGTTAATATTTCGTGGCACCTCATAATTATAACATGATTTAACAATATTATTTTTATTTACGTTCACGTTTCCTGCCAATGAAGATTGTATGGAAAAAGTGCAGTCTTTCACATGAGTAGCGACAAGTCCACTGTGTAGTGTCTACTTGTATTGAAATATGTACATGTGTTTGTGCTACTTATTCATGCAGTTCCATGTAACAACTAGACCACGATAAAGACACGATAAACTGGCGCTTACCTGCATAAACAATAATTTATCATTGTCAAATTAAAGCTGCCATCATGTAACTATAATAGCTTTGACACATTACATGCACAAAAGTAGAAAGTTACTCTAACATACTTAATCTGACTCTTAGTAATAAGTAAACCAATATTTTCATTTAAACAATGCTAGAATAGAGACCAATTACTAAGCTCAGTGTACATACAGTAATTGTTAGGATTTGCCAATATTTACAAATGATTTTTAAATATTAGTCCAAAAAAACAATCATTTTGGGATAATAATTTACCAAATTATAAAACTATGTATAAAGCTATAAGGTTTGCTCTGCAGCCAAGGAGTCATGTTGACTTAAGTGCACAGGTATGTACCTATGTTATGTACTCGGCGAGTTTATAGTTCACTTTTCGTATTTATATTAATTGATTTCCCATCAATAATGGCTTATCCGTTTTTTGTTTGATAACAAATAGTATGACAATTTGGAGACAAAAGGGTAGAGCCCTACATTCCCATTAAAGGATCTTCTTACTTATAAATATTTATGGTTACATCTAGGAATGCAAGGATAACATAATGATAATGATTACTACAGTAAACTATTATAATGTAGCTTATAATTTGTACTTGTTGTAAACATATTATGCACACTCACACAATACACTATACACCAGACGGGAAATGATGTGGTATAATCACACATTTACTTCAGCTATGTGGATACTATTCGACGATTTAACTATAGAGAAAACAATAGGATTAAACTCGTCATTTGAAAGTGTATCAATTGTTGTTCTTGTAAGGGAACACTTGAGGAAAATATTCGTTGCGAGATAAAGTATCTAAAGTATCTCTTTCCCTTTGTCAGTCTCATGTCACAACACGTCAGAGAACCATTTCTAATGGTCATATCATCATTCTGACTACATCATTCTCAACAGATTGTTATCACCTCCAATGACTGCACTCATCTTTAGTATCATATCAACTGGCAACTAGCGAACTATACATAAAGACTCATTCACAAGTCACAACAACCGGTAGACAGACAGCTCCCAAATAAAATAAATGCTCTCCTTTCACACAATCGGCTTCATTGCATCTTATCGTCCTTCTCTATTGATCTCATTACTTTTTAGGACTTCCTCAGCATACATTATGAGCACAAGGGAATAATCAATTTCTCTACGATTATTTTAATCTGATTTGGACAGTAGTATACGTAAGTATATAGAATAGGACATCTTCCATGCTCTACCTAATACTTTATAAGTAGTACTTAGTAAATATATATGCACATAATATTACATACAAAGATACATATATTACTATATGAACTGTAACTAAAAGTACATCCCTGAGGTAAGTACATGTAAATACTGTAGAACGCATCATGATCAGTATGCTCAATACATATTTTCATTTATAGGAGCATATAGATACTATACCTTCATTTCATTCTTACCAAACTATTGTAATGAAAATATACATAGTTTCAGCTTGAATGTGCAGCTAAATGCATGCTTGTAATGCATCGGGATAAGCTTAATAATGAAACATCTCATCATTACGTTCAGTATCAGCCTATTTGTGTTTATTAATGGGGAAACAGATTTGACCTACAATTACAAACATCTAACATAAATTACAAGATCATCATACAATTATAAATGGTAATGGAGTAATACTTTGGAAATGACGAAAAATTCACGTGAATTTGTGTGCTGAATAAACTACTATTCTTTCATATTGTATCAGTTTCTAAGTTCATAATTGTAAACTTTTACATTCTAAGTCTATATTTCAGCCTAATAAGCTATTATTGCAACATATTTTGGCAGTTAGATTCATGAAAACTAAATACTATCTAATACTAATATTGTTTACGCGGTTTTAGTTTTCTTCCCCATACAGTAAATCAGGATGCAGTTTAGATATTATTTGTAGGTTACCAAAATCCTAAAATAATAAGGGAAAAATCAGCAGAAGGGAATACAAATAAAGGGATACTAGATTAGATAGGCAAAGGTAAGGTAAACGTTTTTAAAGTGCAGGTTTGCTCAGTCAGTCTTATTTTGATTCGAGGTACTCTATTTACGCACTATATAATATGTATATCGTAGAGTAGGATGATTTTTACGCAATAAATATTAGAATTTCATTTTTTCGTCTGGCTACCATTTGTTAGATATATATGATTAAAATATTGGTGAAAGATAAGGTTATATGAGAAAGAGTCACGGATTGAAGGGAAATGTAACGCGTGTAAGCAAAAGGCTAACATTACACTTGATGGTAATTCATATCACTACTACAATAGATTCAAATCTGAAGGGAACATTACACAAGATGAAAACGAATATTACTTGGATGAGCATTCCCTGAAATGGGATGGTAAGTGAATATTGACGAGCATGGTTTTCTTTCAGTTTCACTATCCAATCACATTATCAGAGCAATCAGTGGCTTTTGGAAGTATGATTAAAGGTGTGGCTGTGGCATAATCGGCACAAAGCAGCCGTTTTCTCTCAAAATTGCTCAAAGTTGTTCCACTAATATCGATGCCAAAAGGACTTGTGGTAATAAAGGATCCTTGATACCCACACACAATTTTATTGTATATGTTTAGGCAACCTATACATTCATTACTACCCACACCAAGGCATTACTTTTGTAAGGATACCCACATAAACAATACTTAAATATATGCATTATGACTACCTACACTGCAATCATACCATAAACTATTTTGTAATACGTATACCTACTATCTGGATGATTATTAATTACATTTCTTATCCTGACACTTACTTTGTATTACATATTGATATTACATACATGCACAATGCACACGGATTAGTTTACATGCACAAGAAGGCTTCACCGCTACAAGGTATATAGTTAAATCAAGAATATTGCTTTCGGTGATACTCGTTAACTGCTGTTATTTCATTGAAAGCTCATTACTGTTATATATGTTCCTTAAAATGGCCAGTATTTTATGATACGCAATAGCAAGAGCTGTAGGTTTATGTAGTATGCACTGGAAAGAAATAGAAGTACCTAACCCTACATCTATTTTAAATGCATATTTCAGAATTAATACTACATACTGCAGTAGATTGCGTACGTAAAAAGAACCGACTCGCTTGCTGAAAGAAGCCAGTGAGTGAAATTTTATGGATTTGCGTGATTCGGAAGAATAAGTGTAGCAGGGAGCCATTATTGTAGAAATAACAAGGATTGTCGGTAGTTTATATTAGGGCAATAGAAAAGCCAAAGCATATGTTTCCTGTTTTAGTCCACTTATCTGTAAATTCGAGTAGGTAAGTAGCAGAAGTAGAGTTTAGTTAAACTAGCAGTGCAGTGTGGCCAGGGCCTGGCAATAACATGGAGCTGGACTATTTAGATGCTTCATACAAGTGTTATGTTAACACTTTACTAAAACTTGTGATAAACTATCGAAAATAACATAGGTACAATCAACAGCACCAAAAAGGCCACTATTTATATTAATCATATTATAGTATGCATACATAACATGATATTGAAGTGAAGTTCATGCCAACACCAACACCAACACTACCACCAAGGATTTATAAGTCTTATGCATATAACAAATAGTAGTAGTCGGAGCAGAGTTTTTATAAAAAGGCGAGAATGAAAGGCGTCAATTAGCCGGTCATAAATCCTTATTTCAATTAGACTGTACAGAAAGGCTTATCATAATGGTCCTTTCGGCAAGTTACCTTCAACTTGGTGGCCTAGCCTGACTTGGTCTGGCCTGGCCTGGGTTAGCAACTAATAAATGGGCCTACCAAAAGCCATCCTAACATAACATAACATTGTACACACCACACTTTTGTTTTGCCCTCTAATATTGGATCACCATGCTCTAATCAAACATTATTTCTCTTTCTGCCTCTCATTCTCATGATAACTGTAATTTTCTAATGCGGAAAATGCTCATTTATCAATCATGTAACAGGGCAGTTAGCACTTGCACCTTCCTCCGGTTTTGGCCACTCAAAACTATATAGTAGAGGTAGTAGCTCAGTGCAAACAAGGTGAATGTACATTGGGTTTGTAGGCATAGGTTTTTATACGTTGTAGTTAGTTTACTTCACTTGTATTTATGTACACAGAGAAAACATCTCGTTTAGAAGGACTTGACTTTATTTTCTGTGTACCTACTACCTACTACTACCTAGTTTGCTATCAGACCTTCAAATCAGATCGTCAGCCCACAATACAACAGAACAGAACCATTCATTGACTTGACTTGTGAGTTGAATTCATTTGGGGAGATGTTGATCGTTTGCTCTGCTCTGCTTTTTCACTATGACTCTAACTCTGTAGCTATTTTATGTACTGTGAACAATATATGGTGACTACAATATATATATTCTGTAGCCTGTGCTACTAATTATTACTAGAGATACCATATTATTATTATCATTATTATTATTGGTACCTTACCTCATTCCACTACCTAAGAAGTACCCAAAGTATGTTATGTTATGTTTATGTATGGACATAATGATTAGGATTTACTTCTGGAAGTAAAGTAGCTTTGTTCATCATTCTAAGTATGTTTATGTTTCATATCAACTAGTTTCTAAAGAAGTTCATAAAAACATAATTGATAATTACACATTTCCATGGCACGTTAGCTGAGTTAAGTAAGAATATTTTGAGATAAGTGACGATAAGCCCTTTGGTCTCAATAATGGTCCCTAACAAATTAAATTAAACACTTAAGACAAACAAGTGTGAAGTAGACTTGACTGAACTAATAATAATAATAATAATAACAATGTGTAACAATAAATGGTTATACCTAAGCAGTTCACCTGATGTTAAACTTAGATTATCTGCACCTTCTTACATACATACATACATACATACCTGAACATCATTACAATCTAAAATGTAAATCCACTTATATGTAGGATCTAAACGGACATCAAGCCAAGTCAAGTTTCATGGCTACTACTTACGACTACGATATTCTTAAGGTAAAATATAATTCAATTAAAGACAATTTTCTACAGAGTTTTTTATTCTAATCTCCTTGACTTAAATTGAAACAGTTACACCATTACTGATATGCGATCTGTTGTTGTGTACCTGTACCTACTACACAACATGCTGAATATAAATACACAGGAAAACTGTAAAAGTGGCTTAGACTATCTTAAATTCAATTTACATCACCATCACTAAAGTTAAAAATAATAATGCCCAAACGCTTAGTGGAGGCATTTATGTGGTTTAGTTATCCTTAGTTCAGTTATATGTACAGAATAATATTTACAGTGAATGGATACAGTGGAGTCGACCCCAATTTCTACATGACCTTAATGGTTCTACCTGGACTAATAGGAAGCTGAATATCTCTGAAATAAAAATCTAGTGGCCACTTTAATTTAATCTAACGAGCTTTCACCATGCGCTCGTAATAATGATAATGATAACCAAAGTAAACCATGCAATACACTAAGCAAGCACAACCTAGCCATAGGAACGTCAATGTTACAAAACAGTGATACTACAACGATAAAATGTAACATGAAAGCTTAAAAAATATTTGGTTTGCTCTGTAACTATATAGTAACTACTACATCTGTTTAATGTAGTATGTATAATACTATGGTATCTAATGTAAAGTTAGTAAATAGGCTAGCGATTCATTTTCAGAGAATTATATGAAAAGAAAGGATTTCGGTTGAATGAGATGAGAACAGAGTTAAGGATAGAGAATTTTTGATCCAAATCTAAATAACAAGAAGAGACGTGAGGGAGACGAGTGATATCTGAAGAAATTTGTGAAGGTGTCAGGTCGAAATGTTGAAGTCATTTGTCATTTGCTACCAGGTTCATTTATCAAGAGAAGGCTAGCAATACTAGACAGGGATCCCTGCATTGCATAACATTACATTAGACAAGTACCTATCTATCTATATCTTGTATGTATTCTAATATTCTGCATTGCACTCACCCTTGTTAAGATAACTTACACATACTATAAGTATGTAGGTATAGGTCCTCATACTTATGTTAGTATTTATTCGAATGTCCCCTCAAGGATTGTTGTGAAATAGTTTCATCTAGATAGTGAGAACATTACTATTACTTGTATTATGCATACACTGCACACAAACATACCATACTTAACTATTCTATAGTGAGGACGAGGAATAAATATATTATAGCCCTATGAGCCGAAGTCCCTTAACTTAACAATTTCTCTAGTTGTTTCCTTACACTTTAGCTTCAACTTATCATCATCTTCTCCTCTGTTCATAAAGAAGGATAACCTGGAGTTAACTAGAGAGAGATATGTAGTTTCTTTTCACAGACAAGACTCGACTAGAGTTGACAGCAGAGAAAACACATGTTTGTCTTTTTACTAGTCGTTTCACAAAATCACCCTGCTGATCTACCCGACGGACCGAATGGTTTCCATCCGGTTGGACTTGACTTAACACGGACATCCCTTACGACTCAAACTTAAGATACTTTAATACAATACGAACTCGTATAATCTTTCTTCCTTTAGCTTTACAATGCAATGTATTGTTTCAGTACGAAATATTTCATACTAATAAAATTTAAACCACTCGTACTAGTTTCGTTGGTATTCTGGTACAGTAGTATCGTATCATGTTGTTAACTTAGTTCTAAGATATTTCTGTTCGAATTCTATATAGTTTTAAATTATATTACGACAATTGCGACCGTAATCAATAAGGGAAGATATTATATATGGTCTATGAGATGAGAGGAACCCTAAAAGTAGTTACGAGATGGGACTATACTTTACACACTCATCGAGGCATACGACAGAAATAGTCTAGCCTGGCCGCATGGTTTGGCTTGGTTTGATCTTTTTATTGGGGTGCATGTAGTAATGCAGGCAGAGTCAAAAGCGGGGCGAATAAAGCAATAGAGTAGCAATAGCAGTAATAATAATAGCCTCTTCGTTTTTTTTACATCGTATTCTAGTATTGTCGAAAAATAAAGAATAATATTCGGAAAATTGTAGCACTATACATAGTAAAAGTAATACAGGAATACCTTTATTAAATTTTATTACATAAAAGTTAGTATACTGGAACAGAAACTGACTCGTTTCGTTATCGTTCTCCGTTCGCACAATGAAATGCAATGACGTTGTTATATGTACTATCATATGAGTTATTTTACCCAAGGATGATAATGGGACACAATAGTGAGTAGTGCGTATTGCATATCTATTCTATTGTCCTAGTAGTTCTGTAGAGAATAGAGTGTACATATGAATACCTACTAGCATGTGTAGTGTAACTATTACATCCTACTTCGTAATGTTATGTAGTGTACGTTGAACGTATGTTATGTACAAAGAAGAGCATTGTCCATTCCGGTCTTCAGGGGGCTGGTGCCACCATCAATCTAATAGCATAATGCCACCGTCACCGTGGGATATTGCTTTCGCCACAATACATTATATCCATTATACTACTTTCTACATGATATCTCTGCACAAGAATGCAAGCATATTTTTACAGGAACATACAATATTCGCCGTCTTTCGCCCCATCAAGACCACAAATCCTCAATTGTGGATTTTCGTTGACACATGAAAAGTTGTCGTTTTTTATCTCCGTTCCTCTATAAACTCTGGTGCAGTGCATTCTATGCAGAATAAAGAAGTAAAAAAGTCAGCTCAAAGATTCTATGTATTCTAGTGATATGCAGTATGCAGCAGCATAATGTATGCTGTATACTTCTGTAACAGTAAAAAAGGGGCCTGTATGTTTATGCGACAAATCCCTAAATGTAAGGTCGGAGATAAGCCGACAATCCTGTTTTGGGTACTTAGGTAAAAAATGAAACAGGAACACTAATGCGGAGTG